>CM060958.1:17879113-18049048 GCA_030765055.1 Mantis religiosa
CTCTATACGGGTCCCAGCATGCTACTCCATATTCCATAACCGGCCGCACTAAGGCCTTGTAGGCAATTTCCCTGGACCTAGCGCTCCCCTTTTTCAATATTCTCATTGCGAAATGTAATTCCTTCCACGCATTCCTAGATGTGGAATTTACTTGTTCGTCCCATCCAGCATTACTTTTGCTAGGTACACTCCCAAGTATTTGCAGCTGTCCACCTGTGGAATTTGCACCCCTCCCATGTGATAGTTAGCAATAATTTTGCCCTTAGTTCTACTAAAAACAATGGACTTACTTTTCTTGGCATTAATTGACATTTTGTTAGCCGCAGCCCAATTACAGATTTCATTTAAATCATCCTGAAGAGCGGTTTCATGCACTGTATTCCGAATGTTATTATAAATGATACAATCGTCTGCAAACAACCTTATGATGCTCAAAAGTGTCCGGGGTCCATGGAGCTTAGAGCTACGCGACATTCGTCTTTAAGGATAAGGCGGCCCTGGTCACGAAAACCAACGTTCCGAGATGCTGACCACATCTCCACCCCGTATCGGTTGAATGATCGCCCACCTCTGTCGTGCGTAAGAGGGCATGAGGCCTGCAGTCGGGTTGGTAGGCCTGGGCCCTCTTAGGGCTATCGCGTCAGGGATTTATTTTATTTTTTTAAACGTTTACATAAATTCTTTTATTTAACATTTCGTTGTACGCACAAGAAGCAAGCAGTCATAGCTAATTTTTAATAGAAAAGGAATGATTGATCACTTTCAAAAGTGTGAAGTATGTGATAATTCAATGCGCAATAAGAAAGAATATCTTGAAAATGCCACAGTTGCTTGAAATGGCTTGCATTTTAACGAAATGTGCATTTTTGTGCAGTAAGTTTTTGCTTGTTTCTTATAGTTTACCTGTTATACAAAAGTATAAATATTTAACTTCGAATGAATGAAATTTACAGCCATTCGAAGGATGTTCAACATATTATTTTATGGGTTATGCAAATATCTTAAAATGGTATTTTAACAGTATTGTGACTTTGTGGGTTCGTAAAATTAAAAGTCAAGTTTGCAGAACTTCAAAATGCTCTTTATTTCCGCAGGAAAACGTTTTGTACATCCCTGAGCAGCAGGATGACGTAACATACACCAACACAGTCTCTCGTGGCTTCTTCACACGTAAATAAACAAAAGAATTCACTTTCAAATCACTACTGCTCGCACACGATTTTCAAGTCCAATTACAACTGTCCCCCTGCGCTGACAGCAGTGGCACTTTTATGTCTCCACTCATCGTTCTAGAAATTAGTGGAACGTTCTGTAACAATCAAGAAAGCGAACCTTCCAGTCATCCACCTGTCTCTTTCTTTCTCTATTTCGGCAAGCTTTTATCTCCGCGGTGCACTATCTGTCTCTTTGCACCCGTCGCAACAATTCCTCACTACAGTATCGATAGCGCCACATTTGAGGAAATAAATATAACGAATATTTTGGGTTGTATGCGTTAGGGAAATTTCTTGAAAATGTGTCACACAAATAGACATTTTTATAATAATAATAATAATAATAATAATAATAATAATAATAATAATAATAATAATAATAATAATAATAATAATAATAATAATAATAATAATAATAATAATAATAATAATAATAATAATAATAATAATAATAATAATAATAATAATAATAATAATAATAATAATAATAATAATAATAATAATAATAATAATAATAATAATAATAATAATAATAATAATAATAATAATAATAATAATAATAATAATAATAATAATAATAATAATAATAATAATAATAATAATAATAATAATAATAATAATAATAATAATAATAATAATAATAATAATAATAATAATAATAATAATAATAATAATAATAATAATAATAATAATAATAATAATAATAATAATAATAATAATAATAATAATAATAATAATAATAATAATTTTTTCCTTCAGGGTGACTCTTAGCATATATTTCTGGTGAAACTCGGTTATCTAATTTTTGGATGAAATACAATATTTTGGATAGTTAGAGTCAGACTGAAAAATTCAATGCCACAGTCGGGATCTGAACCACAGACTTATTTTCACAACCACAGCCAACAAAACTGGTTTAAAGCGTTTTACACTAATCTGTGAAAGATTGGTTTTATAAACTTTTAAAAGTAATCAGCTATCTCTGGTTTAATAAGGGATATTCAAAAAGAAGGAATAGATTTCATTTATTTCTTCCAAATTATAGAAGGTAGAACCAAAATTCCAATGTTACTGAACAGACAAAAGTTTAAAATATGAAGTTCCAATTACGGCCGCATTGGCTCTGTTGCTTGCCATGTTGACTGTAGTAAAGTGGACACACAACAGCAAAAGACAGGAGTCCATTTGTAATTCACTGTGCTTTTCGCCGTCAGTTTAATAAACGAACGCCTCAACATAAGCAGATTTACCAACAGGAAGTCTACACATATTGAATGAAAATGTCGAGGCTATTCTTACAGTTTGCGATAGGAGGTAAAAAAATTCCTCAGTAAGAACAAGCAAGCAACTTAATATTCCTCAGTCAACTGTCCTGGCAAGTTCTGAAACACGGTACAAACTGCAGTTATTGCTAGCATTGCAAGCAACATGGCCTCCGGACCTCAATCTTTGTTACTTCTATGTGTGGGGTTACGTAAGAGAGCCTCCCCGCTGGTCATGTCTGACACTCTTGACAATCCAGGTGTTGAAGCTGTAAATTCGATAGAGAACAGCTGATTCCCGTGTAGCAAAAAATGAGCCACCATTTTAACATTTGTCATGTAACACATAGTGCTCATATAATTGCACAAAAAGTGAAAATTGAACTTTTCTCTTTCCAGAAATGTTGTAACTGTGTTTCTATCCTTTTTGTAGTTTGATAAATGTTTGAAATCTGTTCCTTCTTTTTGAATAGTCCTGTGTTTATACCGCTTCTAACCAAGCTCCATGGCAAAAGGAGAGGTCCTGAGGTTGATTCTTAATCTGAGTTTTTGGTGGTTTACCCTGACTAGTTTATCACGTACCACGATTTCGTTGCCGTTTCCTTATTACTTTTCAGGTGCACTTCTAGGTTTTGTGAAGTAGCGGGGCCGAATGATAGCGTGGATTGTTGATCGGAGGAAGTAATAGGTACTCCTCGTGACAACAAGAAGGCTGTGTGGTTGGACGGGTTGTTCATGGCCTCTCTGGGCAACTCCAGTCAAGAACTACTACTGTCCTCCACAGGAGAGAAAGTCTCCAAGGGCTGAGGCGCAGGGGGATTGCAGAAGGTTCCCACACCATCCCTGGACAGGTTTATGACACCCCATATCAGTATAGTTACAGACCATTCAAAAACATTCTGACGGCTTGTACTTTTGTGAATGAATCTTCTCGATTTTAGTGTACAGATTGAATAGGGCGCATGTTTTTCTTAACGGTTCTTCTACTCCTTGTGTAGCATGCATTCCCTGCCACACACATTTGCTGTCCTTGTCCCAGTGAGTAAGGGAGCACATTCCTTTCAGGGACCTTCTTTGCGTTGCTGGACAGTAGGGACTACTGCCCGTCTGTGGTGCCCTCACTTCATTGCTTCCACTTGAGGAAGTGGTAGGCACACATAGGTCACAGAGCATAAAGTGTCTCCATGCATTTTATACTTCCACCGCATCTTGAGTCCATTGCATGAATCAACCTTGCTTCTAGTAAACATGTTTTCAAGAAACGAAAACCTTTTGTCTGCTGAAGATGCCGTGTGTATTGCTTTTTTGGGATCCTCAAGAAATACAAGTGGCACCTATTCTTTCCAGAAAGATACAAAACAAACTTTTTTCGCAACTCTGCCTCCGTTTGGAAGTTGTTTTGAACGAAACGAGAAAAAGATCTTTGATTAGAAGATGGGATGAAAAAGAAAGATGAGCTGTTTAATCAAGGCAATGGCAGAAGCGTGAGTTTAATTTCGTATTGATTCCTGGTCCACAACATTTTTCTCGCTTCCGGAATCAAGAAAAGCGAGACAAAACTGAACAGCAATATATACCTAAGATGTTCATTAAATGTCTAAAGGCAATTGGACATAGTGAACTCTACTTTATAAGACTGATATAGCAATTAAGATGTCCACAGCAGTAAAGCGAAACCAGCTCCTATCACTTGTCTATTCCATGTGGTTTATTCTTGTGACCGCTTCCTTCATCCTGCAATGGAGGATGGTCGCATTTTTCATACATTGGCTGGAGTAGAATTCATTGCCATTCCACTTCCATCCAACAGAATCGATGTATATATCAGAAATAAGATATCTTCCCCATGTGGATAAATCACATGATAGGAACTGGGTTTCCTTTACTGTTATGAACATGTTAGATGCAATGTCAGTCTAATTAAGATATGGACGACACATAGCAAAAGTTGTTTGTCCGTGTGTATATGTGTATGGGATGCACCCAAAGATATTCAAGAACCCCCATCGCAAACCAGTTTCAATTGTCTCAAAAATGACTAGTATGTTGATTAACACACCATATCAACGTAATAGCCCGTAAGCGAGCCAGAGCCTGCCGGCCTCACGCCCACATACGCATGGCAAGAAGTGAGCGAACATTCAACCGATACGGGAAGATGTGGTCAGCACCACGCATCCCCAGCCGGAAGTTTGGCTTTCTAGACCAGTCTCCGCCACCCTGAAAGCTTGAATTGGACCTGGGCACATTCCATGGCAGGGAACTAAAGCACAACGCTCTAGTCCACTACGCCACGGCGCAAGTAAAAATGAAATGTGTAGTGTTTAACGCCCGCTTTTACTACATATGGCACCGCAGGCGATGACACTGATGATACATGAAATGAAGATGGAGCACCGGTGGAATGAGATGGCGGGGGAAACCGGAGATCCCGGAGAAAACCCGCCCCAGCGCCGTGTTTTCCACCACAAATCTCACTTTGCGGTCGCCTGGGATCGAACCCAGGCCGCCTTGGTGAGAGTCAAGCGGTATAACCACTGAGCCACTGCCACGGCGCAGGTATAACATACCATACGCCTATTTAAAATATGCTATTTGTATGAAAGCACATTTTCTGCAAATAGCCCACGAAGTCCTCATTCCGAAATATGCTGTACTTTCCTGTAAATTATAAAGCGTAAGAAATACCACACAAAAATGAAGAACTCATTAAAACACGTGATTTATATCTTATGTATTTTTTGTGACGTTAATTTATCCAAGATATTTCTTTGAAGTGTACTGCTATTCAGTTGTTTCTCGCTATAACATGGAAATAGCATGAAATTTCAAATCCATTATATTATAGTAACATTTGACTATCACTTCAGGCTCCTGTATCAAGCAAGCAAATGTAATACAACTATTTAGATTTAACTATTTAGATGCTGCAGGAGTTCGCCATAGCGATCGAGCAGCTGGCTAGCAAGGCCTTGGTTGACCTGCCACTGGAGTTCGTATCCCGGGAAGCCGCCTACAATTTTGTCGACGGGGTACGGGACACGGAGATTCGTCAGCGCCTAATGCTCGGCGATTATAAAAAGATCCACGAGGCGCTGACAGCGGCATTAAGGATGGAGGCGACCAAGGTAGCATCTATCCCGACGTCGAGAACGAGGAGTGTCCGCTACGCCGGAGACAGAAGACCAGCTGAGGGACGCCGGCTAACACCTAGTGGCCTGTGTTGGGGGTGTGGACAGCCCGGACACCTGTGGAGAGACTGCCCACACCAGGAAGAGCAGCCGGAAAACGAGTAAGGCCCGGCGTGGAGAGGGGTACGTCGGCGCCATTACCACCATCCCCTCGAGTGACAATCCGCGCCGTCAGCCGGCGGATGGATGACAGCCTCATCGCGGACGGCTGGGTAAGAGGAAAGCCGTGCCGCGTGCTGGTGGACACCGGGGCGGCCGTGACCATCATCAGACCTGACGTGGCGAAGGGTTTGCCGACGAGGAAGCCGAGCCGACCATACGAGCTTGTGACGGCATCGGGCGACACCATGCCTGTGGAGAAGGAGGCCCTGCTGGAGCTGACCTTGGGACGGAGTGCCGTGCGTCTGTGGGTGTTCGTCGCGAAGGTGGCTGAGGAGGTGATTCTGGGACTGGATGTCCTCAGGAGCCACGAGGCGACGGTCGACGTCGGCAGGAAGGTCCTGAGGCTCAACGGAGAAGAGGTTATACTCCGTCAACCAGAAGAGTGCCTTGGAATTGGCAGGGTCGTCTTGAGCGAAGACGTGGTTGTCCCCGCGAGGAGCGAAGTGATAGTGACGGCGCGACTGGAAGGCCAAACAGCAGGTGGGGTTCAGAGGCAGCAGGAGTACGACTTCACCTCGGAACATCGCGAGGAAAGATGTTGGTGGTACACCTGGATCGCCTGGCCCGCTACGAAGGCGCTGTTCGGGACGACCAGCCTTGAGGAGGGAGCAGTGTCACCCTGGTGGTAGGCTCGCGAAGCCGATGAAAAATGATGGCCGATCGTTACCGGAAGTGAGAGACAGATGAGAGTAGTTGTTACAGAGAAAATAAACAGTTTAAGGTTAGCTAGCAAACTGTAATGGTGACGAATGTATTTGCTAGGAAAATAAAGTGTAGTTTTTTTGTTTCGTAACCTCGTTTTATTATTTCACGAACCCACAAAGTCACAATATATTTGAAGAATGACTTTTGTAAGTATACCTTGTAAGAATATGGGTAGAGGTTATGTGAACGTTGCATACAAGATTCCTTTATTTACGTCCTGTGCATGCGTCAGTAATTTCTTAATTTTTACAATGTTGAAAATCATTTGGTTGGTGTGTGTTATAAAATTCTCATTTTTCATCCATGTCCTTCATCGTCTGATATGGCTTGACGTTGGAGGACTTTAATTATAAAAAACAATTACCCCACCCATCCACTTAATTATATAGAAGAGAGCATCGTGTTACACGCTTCCAGCCTCGAATTTATCAACAGCAGAATTAACAGCCTTTTGGCCAGGTAAGTATAACATTTGAAAATAAAATTAATATGCAATCTGTTGGTTTTTCTTACCACTACTTCCATTACTTTCCACTAAAAAAATTCGATAAATATTTAGTCAAAATACGTGTTTTGAGTCTCTAAAACAAAATATTAAAATGCTGTGTAAAGAGTATAACTCAAAAACGAAAAGTAGGATCAATACCAAACCTAGTATTTGATTTTAGTATCCTCCAAAAATGTGATAAGATTTTAAAGAAAATTCCCCACACAAAGAAAAACTGGCCATTTGAAAAATTCAAGCAAAAATGAGAATACTTCAGAAGTATTTGATACTACGGAAAAACTTGTTTGAAATATATGTGCAACTAAGCAATTTTATCGTTTTTGGAAATACAGTTTTTTCCAGCTCTTAAGTTTACTCTGTATAAAATTACACAAAATTACTTCCGAAATGGAGAGGATTCAGCCATAATATAAAATACCTATACATCTTATTTTTCATGCAAATATCTTAAACACATTGTAATCGAAAACCTAATATCAGCTCAAAATGTTTTATTTGCCACTAAATAAATGCTAACGTATAATCAGCATTTGTTTTACACAAATACAACACGCCTCTACAAGGTTTCTTTAAGTCTCTGTAGCACGTACTCTCTTGCTTCTAATAATATTTGTCACAATCACACAGCTCCACTTCTTACACGAAGCTACAGGCCGATTCTGAATATACAACTCCGATATACACACAATAAGTACTTTGTTGCCCCTTCCACTGCTTGCTGACTCCTCACCACGAATCTTGGAATGTACCACTGCTCACTAACCGATTGATTCGCGAACAGATCCACAGCGCCGACTCCATTCCATGGAGCCACACTCGTCGACTGGTGCTCGAAGCTCTAAAGACACAAACTCTAAAACTCTCACTACTGTTTCAGCCTTGCACTGTCTTTTGTATAAACGTCGCCTGCGGAAGATATTTCCGGAACTGGAAGCCTCTCGAATTACAGCCGCGAAAGGCCTTTCGCGTAATAATAATGCGATCCCCTTCTTGACGTCAGCTGTTCTCGAACGCGTGTTTATTTCCCACGGCAGAATTGCCCACTCCTTTGTGACGTCAGCCAGTAGTTGTTTTTGAGCGTGTGTTTATTTCTCATGTACGCTCGTGCGACGGCTATGACAATATGGATTTTTATTTAAAACATCTATTTTTGAAAGGGGAAAAAAAATATATAAAACGTTCCATGTAGGTAGTTCGTGGTGTTGGATATATGGCAAATGCTAAGCATAATATATATTTTGATATTTGTGTGATGTTTGGTTGGTAATTTATGACACGTAAGTAGTAAATGTAATGTGTGCGTGCGTGCGTGTGTGTGTGTTCGCGTGTGTGTTTATACCGGCAGGAAGCAAATTCATATCCAATATTTTCCATGATTCATTTTGACAATATTTCACAGCATTTAGCACTGCTAGTGACGAGCGTATCATTTTATGATTTATTGTTCCAATTCCTAACATATTCTGACACAGGTAGACAAGGTCTTTTAGGCGCGGGCTGCAAAGCGGAGGGTTTGCGGTTCAAATCATTATAACCGGGAGGGTTCCCTTCTCAAATTAAATCTACAGCGTTTTATGTCATATAATGTAAGAACAGGATTTAATAGTTATTTATGATACACTTGTTAAAGTTAGTATTTTATTTTGCGAAATGAGGACATAGGACGAGTGTAAGTCACTTTTGACGTGTGTGGTATACATTATTTTTATTTTAGACAGGTAAAATACCAATAAAATAAAGCTGGGATGTATAAATAAAAGAATGGTGTCTATAGGGAGATCAAATACGCTATCAGCAAGATGTAGATATTTTGAGTGTTTATCTTACTCCATATCTATATCTGTATCATACCTTTTCCCTGATGTTTTTGGTAGCAATTCCGTTCGGTAGTTTCCAGAATTCAGTTCCAACTATACTCGTATCTGCGGCCATATTAAAGGCATAACGTGTCTGCAACGTGTTCAAGACCCGAGTTTGAATCTGGGTCAGGGTGAGTTATCTGGATATGTTTTTTTTTCCCCGGAGATTTACCCTTATACTGAAAGATGAATATCTGGTAACTCTAACTCTATGTACCCTGTACTCATGAACGTAATTTCATTCATCGTCCGATATGACTTAACGTTGGAAGATTTCCCTTATCCTTAAAGATGAATGTCTGGTAACTCTAAGCTCTATGTACCTTGTACTCATTTGAACTCATTTCATTTATCGTCCGATATGACTTAATGTTGGAGGTTTTCCCTTATCTTGAAAGATGAATGTTATTTCTAAGCTCTATGTGCTCTGTACTCATGAACATCATTTCATTCATCATCCGATATGACTTAACGTTGTAGGTTTTCCCTTATCCTGAAAGATGAATGTCTGGCAACTCTAAGCTCTATGTACCCTGTACTTATTTGAACATCATTTCATTCATCGTCCGATATGACTTAACTTTGGAGGTTTTCTCTTATCCTGAAAGATGAATGTCTGGTAACTCTAAGCTCTATGTACCCTGTACTTATTTGAACATCATTTCATTCATCGTCCGATATGACTTAACGTTGGAGGTTTTCTCTTATCCTGAAAGATGAATGTCTGGTATCGCTAAGCTCTATGTACCCTGTACTCATTTGAACATCATTTCATTCATCGTCCGATATGACTTAACGTTGGAGGTTTTCTCTTATCCTGAAAGATGAATGTCTGGTATCGCTAAGCTCTATGTACCCTGTACTTATTTGAACATCATTTCATTCATCGTCCGATATGACTTAGCTTTGGAGGTTTTCTCTTATCCTGAAAGATGAATGTCTGGTATCGCTAAGCTCTATGTACCCTGTACTCATTTGAACATCATTTCATTCATCGTCCGATATGACTTAACGTTGGAGGTTTTCCCATATTCTGAAAGATGAATGTCTGGTAACTCTAAGCTTTATGTATCCTGTACTCATTTGAACATCATTTCATTCATCGTCCGATATGACTTAACGTTGTAGGTTTTCCCTTATCCTGAAAGATGAATGTCTGGCAACTCTAAGCTCTATGTATCCTGTACTCATTTGAACATTTCATTCATCGACAGATATGACTTAACGTTGGAGGTTTTCTCTTATCCTAAAAGAGGAATGTCTGGTAACTCTAAGCTCTATGTACCCTGTACTCATTTGAACATCACTTCATTCATCGTCCGATATGACTTAACTTTGGAGGTTTTCCCTTATCCTGAAAGATGAATGTCTGGTACCTCTAAGCTCTATGTACCCTGTACTCATTTGAACATCATTTCATTCATTGTTCGATATGACTTAACGTTGGAGGACTTAAATTTAAAAAAGAAATATCAGATAAAGGACTAACGATTAAAACAAAGAAAGTACAGTGCTGCCAACATCTGAAACAGCTTAATTGAACAACACATCCTGATAAATTGAAGTATCATAATTTGAACTGTGAACAGAAAATGCCATGAGAAATTAATGTAAACAGACACAATACAATGTAGAAGTTAATCAAACCTAGTTAATTTATTAAACTTGTATAAACACAAATGATAATTGCCATGTGGTTAGTTTTGAAACCAAAACTGCTAACTATGGAATGACAGTGCGATATTGGCTTTAATAGATGATATGCTGCGTTTGTCAGCTGTCTAAAAACACGTTTAAAGAAAGAAGAGGGGAAACAACGTTCTAGCACCCTTTATGTGTAGCTAGCAATAAAACAATAAACGTAAGGCTAACGAAAACTTGTTCTGAATATATTTCCATTTCCTCTGACACAAAGAGATAATTATTCCAGCATATTTCTAAGATTTCTTGGAAGTACGGACAAAGTCGACGTGACGCCTTAGGAGCACGACTTCAACCAGCTGTGTTTGCTCCCCGAATCAAAAGGAAGGAAGGGTATAAATAAAATGGGTGGGAAGATTTGCAGCATCCGTTCCGAATAGAGTCGGTAGGTCATTAAGCCGTCATCTTCCGTACGAGAAATTGATTTTTCATCTCTCGTTGTGACCCCGTCTTTTGAAAACTTCGCCTGACATGTAAAACTCTATCAAGGTAAAACGCAATTAAAACTCTTTGATATTTGTATAAAAATTATCCATCAACTAGATTGATGTAGCGTAAGGCTTTAGAGCTCTACAAAGTGATTTTAATTAGCTTTTCATTTGCTGAAGTAATTGAAGTGTGTACAGAACTGTCATTCGGCTGAAGTTTAGACCGGATGTATATTCCATTTGATAATAAAGTGTTCACAGCAGTAAACAACCCCCTATTGTGTGATTTATTCCACTTGGGAAATATATTCTGGTGTCTCTGATTGGCTAAAGTTAGATATTGTCACTGGATGGTTGAGGAATACCTGCGAACATATCAAATTCTGGAATCTTATTATTCAAAGCTCACTTTATGTGACTTGACTGGTTTGCACATTGTCAAGTCCTTAATTCTGCTGACCTATGAGAACAGCGTTTTGCCAGATTTCTCATGACGTTAACTCATGGCATCAGCTTCCTGTTTACTTATGCCGACCACGTACAGGTGGCCGGACATGGACTGTACTAACCAAAGTAATTCGAGTCACGTGGACACCGAATTGAAGTTTAAATGTATTTAAGGAGCCTGATCTTGCTTAGCTTATCTTGGAAACATCTACGTAGCTTCTTTAACATGGGAACGCTGAACTAGCATTGGATCGCCATTTCGGCAGAACCCATATTTAAGTTCTGCTTGAGCCAGCAGCGAGTTAGAGAGAGAGAGAGAGAGAGAGAGAGAGGGAGAGAGAGAGAGAGAGAGAGAGAGAGAGAGAGAGAGTAGTCAGATGGTCTGTTCAGAGGGTCGAGTGTACGGGGAGATTGTGAACCCTAGGATCTCAATCTTACAACCTATTAGTCGGTCAAGATATGAATGCACTTGAAGGAGGGCAGCACTGTTTTGTTTACTACTTGAAGCTTAGGGAACCACGCGGGGCGAGGGGTAGCGAGGGGAAAGACGATACTGGGAATGTACAGTCACACAATTAAAACAGTACACGCCTGCTGATGTCTTCACGTTAGTTCTCGGAAGCAGCAAATCTGGGAATGCTTGTTTCAGGTCCTTCATCTGCTTCATCTGCTCGTATATCCGTGTCACTGTTCCCTTCATCAGCTGCATCAGTGTCACTGCGTCCTTATGCTTCAATATTCATATTCTCAAAATAACATTCATCACGATTGCAATCTTTATCGCCATCATTGCTGCTCTCTAGACCCACGTTTATAATTATATCTTCAATTGTTTCCTCCATTAATCCATCTCGCCGCTTAAAATCTTGCTCAATTATTTTCTCTCGTCTGCATGCTGCTATCCAATCAGTTTGTGTAATTTGAGCTATAGAGCTTGTTGTCATAGCTTTCAGATTACTCAAAGTAATCGATGATACTTGTTGCTGCAATCTTTGTTTAATTCCAGATAGCTCTATAGGGTTAAGGTCACAGTGTTACGGAGGAAGGCGTAAGACTCGAAAATTCCTTTGTTCCATTATTCAATCAAGACAATAAACAGGTTTTTTAATTAATTTTCAGTATCTCTAGAAGCTCATATTTTGTCAGTTGCGGATCATGTTTAATTTTCTTTTGTGTCAGCCAATGAATAACCTGTGCCTTTCGCGATGAAGTGTTAGGGGCTTTATTTTCCTGTACGGTTTGGCAAAACAATGTTTTCAGGTAGAATATTTGATATTAATTTCTCTTCTACCCAAATTTTATAACCTACCCACTTAAATTTCATCATGGTTATCTGCTGATTTGGATTTTGAATCGTAAACCAATTGAGTTCCCTCAATAAATTCCATGGATCCCCCCTATGTACAACAATTGCTCTTTGACCAGCGCTAGTATTAGTCAAAACACCTGGTACTTCGTCATATTGCTAGCACTTCTTCACGGTTTGTGAGTATGGACCCAAGTCTCGTCCGTATAAACTACTGATTTACGTGGTCCTTTTCCAATTTCAATAATACCCCGTAAGTACTCTGCAAGTTTTGCAACTATTAGTGGTTTCTCCATTAGCACAGATCGTTTGTTTTTGCATTTCTTAAATTGAAATCCCATTTCTCTCAATATAATTTCTAATTTTTTTTTTTTTTTTTTTTTTTTGCCACCATAAAAGTTTATTATTTAGCGAAGTTCAGGAGTTTCCTCAAAGTAGGAATTTCCTTTTTCTGTTCATAGTACTCCAAAATGTTTCTACGCACAACACACTTATGAAACTCATCGAGATACGGTTGTGCGTGATTTTCGATTTTTCCTCGAAGTAGTAACCTTAACCCGAGTTGATGAAGCATTTTATGTTCATGATGGTTCTCCCAGACCTTCCCACTATTTTTGCTGTCCTAACTGCTGCTTTTTCGAGGGGTACGAGTAACCCTTTTTCCCTGTTTTTCTTCTCTACAGAAATGTATAACCTGATATATGATATGATTTACACCAGAATGGGATACTTTTCTTGTTTTTAACTTTTTAGGTGCTTCCGTAAGTAAACTCTTCACAAGTACACGCCAATTTTATCGCAACGAGCACTGCAACTGCCACTATACCATTAGAATTTTAACGGCATAAGAAAAGGTTTAAAGAAGCACCGCGTTGAACTGCATTACTTCTGCATGTCACATTGAAAGTATCTCGGTATTGTCGATCTTTGCGTTATCCGCACTGTACCTGCGGTACTCCGCCCACTTGTGACGTAACTGTTTAGTAACACTTCTCGCCGAGTGCATTCATATCGTGTTCGACTAGTACCCGTACGTAACAATAGGACTTGAATCTTCTGGATGGAAGGGATGGTGTGGCAGCGAACTCTGCTTCAGCCAATGATAGTGATAGGAGTTGGTTCCACCTTACTGCTGTGAACACCTTAGTTACGATGTCAGTCTAATTGTACATTTGACTACCTATACATACCTTAAACCAAATGTGTAATAAAATTATTTATGCTCGACCATGCCAAACTTTAGTATTTATACGACTGGTTGCAGTACTTTAGTGGACCTCATTAAAGTAGGTACACCTGTTCGTTGAAGTATTGGTATTCGACCACTCAGAAGCGGTCAGGTAACATTGTGAAAGCGCAAGTATCGATTATTTTGATTGATAGCGGTATTACCGCCAGTTTAGAAAAAAAAAGTAAAAATATCTTACACTAGTGACATTGAACTTACACCCCAGAAATTACGGCAAAAACAATCAATGTTACCAGCAAATTGTTGCCACAAAAGTCAAGAAAGATGTAAGAGAAATTCTATTCACAATTCATGGATTGGAGGGTATCAAAAAGTATAAATTCGTTCTCAGAAAATGTATTCCTGATGTATTTCGAAAAATTGTCTCAAAATATAAAATCATCGACCTTGTGGACTTACTATTCTATTTTGAAAACAACAGTCAAACATTAGGCACCAAATTGACTTATCTGAATACTCAAAACTGAACAGCCTAGTAAAACGCAAATCAGAGGGATATAAAGGAAAAAAAGCCAATGCATTTTCACCTGATGACTTGAAAACATTTATAAATGAAGCACCTGATGTTAAATCCCTCATGATTAGAGTAATTTTTTTTAATGTTACCAATGTTTTATTTTAATGGTTTTAGGTTATACTGTGTCACACGTTAACAGTTGTTTATAGAGAAATAATCAACATTTCTGCGCCTGCGTACTACGTACTACGTCACATTTTAGACAAGACAATAACGCATATCATTCAAACGAGAAATGAATACTTTGAAATGAAACCTTTAATTTATTAGATATATGATCGAGCATAAACAGTCGCATGAAACTTGACTATATTGGTAATTAAAACGTTCGTATCATAATTATGCTCACGTCATTATAATCTCGTTGCATAATATACTATTCTGAAAACTTTTCTGACGATTAATTCCTACTCATCCACATGTGTCTCTACTTTAGTGGGAAGAATGAGGTGCCCTTTAGCCAGTATTTCGATCAGAGAGAAAGCAGCTTTGAACTTTTTTGACACTTATAGAATCTGGGTTATCATCAGCAAGCAGTTCAAATAACTTCTGTGACTTTAATTCTCTTTAAAAGATTCTTTAGTGGAGCTATTGCCTTTGAACGTTTCTAAGACATAACTCTTATTCAAAGGCTTTGGTAGTCTTGCCCCTGTCAGTAAACGACGCTGAAAGGATCGACCACTTGTCTATATATTCAATTGCAGTTCTCACAACATAATAAAAGGTTCTTATCGTGGAATATTATATTCTATTTTAGGACATCGGAATGGACACGCTAAAGAACACCACATCCGAGGAGAGATTTAATAAGTAGGCCCAAATAATAAAACAATGTTAGCTGTATTTGGCAAGGTCGTCCTATTGGATCCTTCCTATGTTAGCGAAAGGGAATTACAGATCTCCTGAGAACCACCACCAGGGACTGACACTTCGTTGAGCGAAGTTTGTTTGGCGGATGCTCAGGTCTAACACGAAGGGATTGCAATGTTGCAGCCCAGAACTAATCAAGATACAGATTTCTTTTAAGACGTATGTTCTCAGATAGCCATTAAGGTTTGTTGCAAAATTAACAAACGTATCTAGACAAGTTATTGCATTACGTCAAAAATGTGATATTACTATTAGATAAAGTCCATTCCTTTAAAAGTTTGGTTAAATACGAAACCAGGTATTTAAGTTCAGCATCCTTTAAGCACACAATTCAGATGTTTAAAGTAAATCTTCAAACCTAAACTGCACTTTACATGGGTTTGTTTTCCTTAAGCTACTTTTGTTTATCAACATTGTGCATACCGACTGAATTTATGAGTGCTGCTTGTTTATGTGTTTTGTTTTTCTACGTAATGTGCTTCTAAAAATTGAACCACACTTTAATGCAATCTACAATAATGTCACCCTGGCGGTAGACTCGCGAAGCCGATGAATAAATGATGGCCGGTGGAGATTCGGGAAACTTCAGGGCCGATCGTTACTGGAAGCGAGACAGTTGAGGGTAGTGTTTAGAAAATAAACAGTTTTGAGGTGATCTAGCAATTTTGTAATGGTAAACGGTGTATTGCTAGGAAAATAAAGTGTAGTTTTTGCGTTTGTAACCTCGTCTTGCTATTTCACGAACCCACAAAGTCACAACTGGTGTCAGAAGTGGGATTAACGACGTGGTCTACCGCATCCAGAAGGTGTCCCGAGGAAAGATGTTGGTGGTACACCTGGATAGGCTGGCCCGCTACGAAGGCGCTGTTCGGGACGACCAGCCTTGAGGAGGGAGCAGTGTCACCCTGGCGGTAGACTCGCGAAGCCGATGAATAAATGATGGCCGGTGGAGATTCGGGAAACTTCGGGGCCGATCGTTACTGGAAGCGAGACAGTTGAGGGTAGTGTTTAGAAAATAAACAGTTTTGAGGTGATCTAGCAATTTTGTAATGGTAAACGGTGTATTGCTAGGAAAATAAAGTGTAGTTTTTGCGTTTGTAACCTCGTCTTGTTATTTCACGAACCCACAAAGTCACAATAATATACAATTACATAATTACATATTTGCTAATTTATGATAATATATTTAGTATGCAATATAATACTGTAATTTAATATGTGAACTTACGCGGTTGTATATGTGGGAATTAACTGCCTCGGTTAATGGTTCAATATAAAGGACAGATTAAGGAAAACAATAAACAAGACAACGAACCAAAATATCTTTACGAATTTTTAGTGTGTTAAATTTTAATTTGTGTAACTGCATGGATAAGAATCTAACAATTCAATGTATGGCAGTTAACACTAAGAATTGTACATCGAATTTAAATCACAATTCTTCAATTTGGAAGTCTCGAATAAATAACTTTACCGTAATTCCTCTGTACTTACAGTTCTGTATGGAAGTGTCCAATAGTCTTTACAATATGAGCCATTTATCCGTTTCAAGGAAATATTGAAATCTTTACTCATCCATCCGCATGTCCGATTTTTCTTTCTGTTCACACAAATGAGCTAAATAAAATTACTTTGAACATGTGTCGTCATACAATATTTTATAAATTATACATGTGAAATTTGTGTAGAGAAAGCAATGTACATTCAGATGTGAGAAATGGACAGTTTTAGTCCTTTTATTTGTCCTGCGCAATGCAGGCAACTTGATTATCTTCTTTTATTTTAATTTATATTCTCCAAAATTAAGTCATGTTGGACGATGAATGAAATTATGTTCAATGAGTATAGGGTACAGAGAGCTTAGAGTTGTCAGATATTCATCTTTCAGGATAAGGGAAAACCTCGGAAAAATCCTTATCCAGAAAACTCAATCAGATCAGATTTTAACTCGGAAGCTTTTGAAAACGAGGCATGCAACTGCAGAGGTTGGCAATATGATCACTTAAATAACTGTAACATTTTATAATATACAGAAGATTTTTGCAAAAATAAATTAATTCCAACGTTATCTTTTCCGCTGCTTGCAAACTTTCTTTTAGTTCGTAAGTTTTATTTCCGAGTCATTCAAATACTCAATAATTACAGCACTTACTCATTGTAATTACTATTCCAATAAACAATCAGTGTTATAAACATTTTACCCCAATGTTCAATTTGCAGCTGTACTTTTAGTACCACATACTAGTAGGCATAAAACTGTTTGCAGATGTTCTATTTCCCTGTTAAAAGAGACGGGCCACTCTCAGCGTTTTACTTTTATTTCTGCTTTTGATGTGATTTAACAGCAAGACTCACAGAAAGTAAATCCCTTTCATTTTGTTTCGCAAATACGAACTGAAAGCAGAAACACAGGAGTATGCAAACTTCCATCTGCTTTTGAAATAAAACGGCTCGTTTCTAAAATTTCTGTTCTCATTATTTTTCTTTCTCTACACTAAACGTAAAGATAAAATATTGTATTCGAATCAAACATTCGATACCAGTATTCCGCAGCATATTCACGATTTGAAGTTCCTCGAATAAAACAAAATGTTTTAGTAAAAGAACCGTATTTATGTAAACGTTATAGCACAAAAACTAAATATCGGATAAGTTCACCTCTTCTAAGGATATGAGGAATTTTCGAATTTAAAAATGCTCCTCCCGTTCCTAGTTAATCTTTATATGGAAGAGTTTTCATTATTTGAGCTTCTCAAAAATCATTTGCAAGTACACTTGGGCGTTTCTTTTCTTTTCTTTTCTTTTCTTTTCTTTTCTTTTCTTTTCTTTTCTTTTCTTTTCTTTTCTTTTCTTTTCTTTTCTTTTCTTTTCTTTTCTTTTCTTTTCTTTTCTTTTCTTTTCTTTTCTTTTCTTTTCTTTTCTTTTCTTTTCTTTTCTTTTCTTTTCTTTTCTTTTCTTTTCTTTTCTTTTCTTTTCTTTTCTTTTCTTTTCTTTTCTTTTCTTTTCTTTTCTTTTCTTTTCTTTTCTTTTCTTTTCTTTTCTTTTCTTTTCTTTTCTTTTCTTTTCTTTTCTTTTCTTTTCTTTTCTTTTCTTTTCTTTTCTTTTCTTTTCTTTTCTTTTCTTTTCTTTTCTTTTCTTTTCTTTTCTTTTCTTTTCTTTTCTTTTCTTTTCTTTTCTTTTCTTTTCTTTTCTTTTCTTTTCTTTTCTTTTCTTTTCTTTTCTTTTCTTTTCTTTTCTTTTCTTTTCTTTTCTTTCTTTCTTTCTTTCTTTCTTTCTTTCTTTCTTTCTTTCTTGCTTTCTTTCTTTCTTTCTTTTGGATTCAGGGAACACAATAATTGATCTTCTTAGAGAAGGTAAGAATTCTTCCAATAAATACATATAAAATAATGTAATCACACGTGAGAAAGTTGAAAATAGACGTAATTGTTTTAGAAATATACAGGGTGTTAATAAAATCTACCGCTCGTAATCTCAGCGAATGTAGACGAGACTAATACAAGCAAGTTGAGGTAGGCAATGCAACATATCAGCGTTTTAGTTACGGTTTCCAAAGTGTTCAAAGTTATCTTTTAAAAAAATTGACGACGCTGCGACCGACTTGTTAGGTCACTCGCCACCCAACAAAATGGCTTGGGAACTGCATGTGGGATGAACTGTATTTGGATAGGTTTTCTCTAGATTCTGTGGTTTTCTCAGCCATTCATTCCATCTACTTCATCATTACCTTTCCTTTCATTCATTGAACCGACATTTCATATCATCTGCTCTTGACAGGTACTGGCCTAATCTGCTACCTCGGATCCAGAGTTTCTCTGTTCCTCCGTTTCCGGCATCTGGGGGTGTGAAGTCTTCCATGCGAAGAGAAAAAAAATGGAAATGGAATGTCAACCTCTCTGTAGTTTTATTTTTACATTCTGTACTACGTATGGTTAAATAGGACAAGTATTCCACTAAACCCAGAAATTCGATATCAGATTTCCACCGGAAACACGTGTTTTGGAACATCTTGTATCTAAAAACATAATTTTCTGAAAAGGACCCGAGTAAGTGTGTGACCATAACTCAAAAATGAATAAAGTTGGTTAAATACCAAACTTGGCATTTAAGTTCAGCCTCTTCCAAGGAAGAAAATCCACCCACTCCAGACGAACTTTTGCGTGGAACATGTTTTGAAAATTTTGATATCCTCGGACATGTTTTTAACGGTTTTGATTAAATTGCACATTTGTTTAAGATATTTTAATGAAAACTGCAATGTGTATCTTAAATTTTCTAGGAATGTCCTCAGAAGTCCTCTTCATTCCGATGCAAGCTATTTCACAATCAATTGCTTATATACTGGTAAAGGTTGCTGCACGCATTGGTCGCTACTTTGAAGCAGCTTATTCTTACGTTGTAAATTTTGAAGCAGTGTGGTCTATCCTCAGGGTAGGGCAAGAGTTCCGTCAGAGGGTATGCGTGGATATGTATGGGAGTAAGGGTGGCTCTAATGACATTGGAGTGCAAGTTTAATGATTGCTTCTTTTTTATAATCATGTCAATCGTGAAGTTGCCGACCAAGGGTTGCCAATATATCACTGTTCAGAGTTGCCGTATGTAAAATGCATATTACGGGATAACACTTAATTCATTATTTACGTAGGGACCGACAGATATCTTGTCTCACCGAAGACCGAACCAGTTGTGTCTTTCTTAATGGACCGCCAAACCAGTTATGTTTTCCTCACTGCAGCTGCGTGTGACTTTCACCTCTCGATGCCTGTCTTTATTCACAGCAAACTTCCTTTTGTGACTATTTTGTCAAGTGTGATTATTAGTTTCAGTCATGCCATTATTAAGGTTCCGAACAATGCCTTTTTAAACGGAGTCAAGTGTTATCCACTTAGAATCCCTGCTAAGAACCCGCTTTTTTCGCGCACTTTGTTAAATTATTCACCCCAACTGCACTTGCTTGCGTTTTAATAAATATACAATGTTCCTTTGAAATCCATTACGATTCTTTATTCATTGCATCCCTTAATTTCTGTATCAATTATTTATGAAAAGGTACGGCCAAACTTTCAGGAAACATTCCTCACACACAAAGAAAGAAAATATGTTATATGGACATGTGTCCGGAAACGCTAAATTTCCATGTTAGAGCTCATTTTAGTATTTCTCTTAAAATGTAAATTGAAATCATTCGTGCAGACAATTGTCAAAATATCCCATTGTGGTTCATGCACGATGGAGCTCCTGCACATTTCAGTCGAAGTGTTCGTACGCTTCTCAACAACAGATTCGGTGACCAATAGATTGGTAGAGGCGGACCAATTCCATGGCCTCCACGCTCTCCTGACCTCAACCCTCTTGACTTTCATTTATGGGGGCATTTCAAAGCTCTTGTCTACACAACCCAGGTACCAAATGTAGAGACTCTTCGTGCTCGTATTGTGGACGGCTGTGATACAATACGCCATTCTCCAGGGCTGCATCAGGGATTCCATGCGACGGAGGATGGATGCATGTAACCTCGCTAACGGAGGATATTTTGAACATTTCCTGTAATAAAGTGTTTGAAGTCACGCTGGTACGTTCTGTTGTCGTGTGTTTCCATTCCATGATTAATGTGATTTGAAGAGAAGTAATAAAATGAGCTCTAACATGGAAATTAAGCGTTTCCGGACACATGTCCGTATAACATATTTTCTTTCTTTGTGTGTGAGGAATGTTTCATGAAAGTTTGGCCGTACCTTTTTGTAACAGCCTGTATAGTGTCACCTAATTATCGGAAGGCCCGATCAGCTAGCAGCCGGGTAGTCGACATGAGGCATTCAGATGATTTGTCTTGTAGCGCTAACGCGGGGGATGGTTGGAAAAACATCGCTAGCCATCTCTTTCCCCCTCCTTGACGTCTGGAACCTTCAGGATGATTCACTGAACCGCGAGAGTTCCAGAAACAGCTATATTCCTATATAAGGGCTGCAGTTGGCGAGTCAGTTCAGTTCTTGGCGAGCAGCCGTGAGGAGCACCGAGTGAGTGAACGGACTGGAAGACTGTGTACGTGCATCGGAGGAATTGTACGTAATTGTGAGTGTAGAGTGGACCTGTGACAGACGAACTGGCGAATTGTAATTGTGTGCGTTACTTAATTCTGTGTAATCGGCAAGTGTTTCAACTGTAATTCGGTGGAAATGAACATTTTGAGTTTGTGAAATTGGACTTTTAATTTCATGAACCCACACAGTCACAATATTGTGGGTTCGTAGAACTAAAAGTCCAATTTGCATAAATTCAAATTGTTCTTTATTTCCGTAGAAACACACTTTGGCCAACCCTTACAGTAGCAGAATTACGTCAAATACGCAATTACAATCTTCCAAGTCCAGCGTCAACAAACAAAAGAGTTCACTTTCAAAATAGAGCTCAGGCACATGATTCAGTTCCGATTATACTCTTTACGACTGTCTGCTGCTTCCTTTTATACGTCCATTGATATTTCTAGACTGTTCTGTAACAAACAAGAAATCTAAACTTCCAGTTATCTAACTTTATCTGTTTCGGCAAGCCTTTTATCTCCGCGCTATCTTTATCTGTCTCGGCAAGTACTTTTGTGCGCGTCAGCCGCGCTATCGCGATAATGACTCGCTTGGTACCCAAGCGGCAAACTCACGATGCCGATCAATAAATGAAGGCCGGTGGAGGGAGGGGAGACCGCATGGGTAGCTGAGTCTTCGTTTCCACCTCCTCCTGCCGCCCGAAGGAGGGCGAAGCATCGAGAATGTTTTCCCCTTCCATAAAAGGAAATTTCGAGAAACTTCGGGCCGCCGATCAATACGGGAGAGGCGACAGGAGTTAGTTGTGTTGGGTGAGTCGTGGCGAGCAGTAGTGTAAGGCGCGCCCAGTGTACGTGGAAAGAAGAACTGGCTTAGCTGTAATTGTGACATTGTAACAAGGTGGAAATAAAGAACATTTTTGAGTGGTGTAATTGAACGTTTTTTATTTCACGAACCCACAAAGTCACAATATTTCCCCTAGAATATATTCCTTGTTGTTTTAAATTTTCAAATACATATTCTTTTCTAAATTGGGAAGTCATTATTCGTGTCTTTTTATTCTCTCTCCCTCTCTCTCTCCATGCAAAGAGAGAACAGAATTCCTTAGGCATCACATAGTGACCATTCTTAAAAAGTTTAGCTTTCACTTAAAGTATACTGTATTCCCATAATCCCCCTTCACTTACCGAGCGGGATGGCTCAGGCAGTTTTGTCTGCGGCCCGCATTCGGGAGGTCCGGGGTCAATTTCCGTGGCCGACCTACCTGAACCCATGGGCTTTTTCGGTTTTTTTCCCAGGTCGCTAGAGTAATTACATATCCCGAATTTCCTGTCCCTCCATTTCATCTCAAATAGCATTTCATATCATCTCTCATCTGGTGCTCTCTATCAGGGTAGAAGTGTCATCGGGTGTCTCGGCGCTGTATGGCAAGATGATATGCTGGTAATCACTTCCTCCTTCTATGGGACGGTCTCAGGAGTCCTAGGCATCCTAGTAGGCCATTTCAGGACTTCAGTATCCCACGTAGGGTGGGATACCGACTGTACTGGGGAGTTTCCAACTGGTCAATAGCAGGGACCCTACCCTCTGTACTGTCGTGGCTCCTTGGGTCGGCCACCCTCTGTCTCCTCTCGCCTCTTCCTTTCTCTCGGGGGTGCCCCACTTGGGACATAGGTACAATAGATCAAGTCTGATTAACATATCGTATCCCCTCCGTACGATTCTATCCTGTATATCCCCTTGTACCTATAAGAAAATTAGCAATCAGGCAACCTTTATCTCATTCAGATGAAGTAGATAGAGTAATATGAGTTTTAAAAATAGTGTGTACAAGAGTAGAGAAAGTCGTGTTCCAGAAGATCTGGAAACCTCATATATGATAGATAAGAAAAAAGGACCACAACGATATTTTCGCAACCTTTACTTAATTTGTTGCTAGTTTAGATTCTAAAATACACAATTGCATGTTGGGTCTCTTACACGAAACTAATGTGTACGTTGGTTAAACAAATGTGGAATAACCCAGAGAGATTGTATATTCCGTGCGTCACACGTGCAATTCTCTCGAATGTACGTGGGCGTTGGCGTCTTGTATGTAACAATACGGAGCAGACAGCCCTATTGCACTTTGTGCACTTTGATATCGTCCTGACCTCTCCCAGGACTCTGTGACATTCTCTTTCTTGTTTCTAAATGTGTCATCTTCTCGTTTATATCGAAGAGAATATTTCACAACTTCGAACATTATTTTACAAATACAGCTCCACCATCATATATACGCATCCAACATCTAAAAATAAATCTTGTGTTTTAACGAGTTCTGCATTTTTGTGTAATATTTCTTACGCTTTATAAGTTACAGGAAAGCACGACATTCTTTCAGAATGAGTACTTCGTGGACTATTTACAGAAAATATACGTTCATACAAACAGGAGTATATTTTCAATAGGCGTATGGTATGTTAGTCCTGCGCTGTGGCGTAATAGGCTAGGGCGTTGTGCTCTAGTTCCCTGCAACGAAATGTGCCCAGGTTCCATCCCAGCCTTAGGGTACGTATGTATGTATTTATTTCACTGCAATTGGGTACTAACCCGGTGGCAGAGTTAAGAATACAGATCAAATTACAAATACTAGATTTACAACAATAACACAGTAAACAATAAAAACATGATATTACTTTACTTTAGTCACTTAAAACATATCTAATTACTTCTCTATTTACATATTATATACCATTATAACTCAAAAGCTAAACTATAAACCATCTAGATTTTTTCTAAATTTCTTCAGCGACAGGGGACAGCCCTGAAAGACTGCTACAGGCAATTCATTCCATTCTTCAATGGTTCTATTAACAAAAGAAAATGTTCCTACGTCGGTTCTGTATCTTCTACCCTTAATTTTATACCTATGATCGTTTCGTCCATAATAATCCGGATTATCTAACCTTACACTAACGTCCACCCATGCCTTTACACCAGCATTAGCTTTGAATAATGCTACCACCCTATGTTTTTTAGGCCTAATTCTTAATTCCTCCCATTTAGTCTCATCTCCTTTTATAGGCCCAAAATACTTGCCTCTTTTTATGAATTTTATTGCCCTCTTCTGTATTTTTTCTAATGGATCGATTTGGTTAGCCCTATACGGGTCCCAGCATGCTACTCCATATTCCATAACCGACCGCACTAAGGCCTTGTAGGCAATTTCCCTGGACCTAGCGCTCCCCTTTTTCAATATTCTCATTACGAAATGTAATGCCTTCCACGCATTCCTAGATGTGGAATTTACTTGTTCGTCCCATCCAGCATTACTTGCCACGCATAGCACCAGTAAAGTCTGTTTAACCAACGTATGTGCAGTTCCCAGTCAAAGGGATCTCGAAGGTCCTGACCTCCACGCCCACTAATGACCGTCATAAATCTATCCCCACACTTCAGAAATGGAACACTGGCGTTGGGGACCAATAGCACCCCAGATTTTCTGAAAATGACAGTTGCATGTCTACTCCGCGTGGAGTCTCAGTTGCCAGATTTCCAACTTCCAGTTGTTCTGTTTCATTAGGTGCAGACATTCCTTGTGTGTCACGATGTGGAGACCGTGGGAGGTAAATGCAGTGGTAAATGCAAATGAAGTAGTAGATAACGTTCAGTCAAGTGAAAATAATCAAAGTGAAGACAATAGTGTGAATGAATTGGAAGGTGTTGCTGGGCCGAGTTATGTTAGGGGAGAAGCCTCAAAACACAAAGTTATAACGGGAACTCTTTCTAAGCAAAGTCAAGCGCTTGTTTTGAACGCATATAAATATGTGGTGAAAAATAATCTTGGTAAGGGGTCATGTAGTGAAACTGCAAAAATTCTGGGTATTCACAGAAATACGGTTAGAAAAATTGTGACGAAAGGAATACCAAAGACGCCGACAAAGTGTGGAAACAAAAAAAAAAAAAAAAAACGTTTCTCTAAGGTGGATAATTTCACATGCGATTTAATTCGCCGAGAAATTTATAATTTCTATGCAAAAGGGAGAGCGCCCACCTTAGATGAATTGGTTGCACATTTGCAATAAATTTGTGCTTTTCCTTATGGACGCTGCACTTTGCGCGATCTTTTAAAGGAGCTGGGTTTCAAATACCACACTTTGAATAAGAGAAGGGTTATTATGGAATCCAGCCGAATTGTAGCTTGGCGATATATATACTTGTCAAAGCTAAGGAAGTTTCGCAGTAGTGGACACAAGATAATTTATTTAGACGAAACCTGGTACGATACCCATGACGTATCGAGAAAAGGGTGGGACGACGGTTCTTGTGCTTGCACCTTACCTGCTCCTGTGTCGAGGGGTAAAAGGATTATGGTGCTTCATGCTGGGAGTGCCGAGGGATGGGTAAAAGACTGCCTCTTCTTAGCGGCGAAAAACATTGGTGATGCAATGGCCGACAGTCACGATGACATGAATGCAGCAGTGTTTGAAAAGTGGTTTGATGGTAGGCTTATGACAAACCTGCCAAGGAATGAAAAATTTATAATTGTTTTGGACAATGCTAGCTATCATTCGCGTTTAAAATACAGAACACCTACAATGTCGATGAACTTAAAAGATATAGTCCAGTACATGAGGGTTCATAATATTGAAATACCCGAACCTCTGCCTATAAAAGCTGTACTCCTGGCAGAAATTAAAAAGGCAAATGTGGGCAAGGATTACGTGATTGACGACATCGCTCGTAAATATGGGCACGAAGTTTTAAGGTTGCCGCCGTATCACTGCTGTTTCAACCCCATAGAAATGGTGTGGTCGAAACTGAAGAGAGAGGTGCGCAAGAGAAATGCAACACCTTCACTCAGCGAAAGCGTTTGCAACTTGTTGAGAAGCTGTGTAGAAGGGATCGATGCAGAACTGTGGAAAAATTGTGTGCAGCATGTAAAGAAAGTAGAGGAAAAATACATTAGTCGGGATCAGCAATTTAACGATAGCAGCTTCATCATTACCGCTGACTCTGAGAGTGATGGAGAATCGGAATGAGGCACTTATATCTACGTGAGTTAATAGCACTGATTATAATAATTACGAAAAGGCCTACATGCTAAGTAGAAAATTTAACAATAGTAGTAGTGGTGGTGGTGGTAGTATTAGTAGTAGTAGTAGTTGTAGTTGTAGTTGTAATAGTAGTTGTAGTAGTAGTTTTAGTAGTAGTTGTAGTAGTAGGTAGTGGTAGTAGTAGTAACAATGGCAATAATAGGAATACAATATTTTCCAAGTTTCTTATTTTGATTCTCGTAAAAACCCAGTCTTTTCACAATGTGAAGTGCACGTGTTGTTTAGACAGAGAAAGAGACTAGAAAAAGACGGTGATGTTAAAATGTTGCAACGTTGTAGAGGGGACCGTCAGGGGGAGGGTCCATGTTGTAAAACGATTATGAGGGTTAGTCAAAGAAAGCGGCCGCCGTGCACTTGCGTTGGTTAGACAGACTTTACCTACTCAGCATCGAGAGAAAATTGAGGACCTATACTAGGTAGCGAACCCTGGTCTAGGAAACCAACTTTCCGGCTGGGACTGCCGAGACTGACCACATCTCCTCCGGTATCGTTTGGAGGATCGCACACTTCTACCTTGCTTATGTGGGCATGAAGCTGGAAGTCCGGTTGGCAGGCTCTAACTCTGTAGATGACTGTTAAGCCGTGGGTTACGTTACGTTAATGATGATAATGATGCTGCTGATGATAATGATAATACTAATAATAAATAATGTTTTCTCCCTTTCTCCTCAATGCTGACGTTAGGAGGTGCTTGGGTTGCCTCAGAGCGAGGGAGCCGAAGCATCTGACCTGAGAGATGAAATCAGAATTGAGGGGTGAGCCCAACGACTGAGATGAATGATTGATGGAGCAATTGGTGGAATGATGGTAGGGAAAACCGGAAGACTCGGAGGAAATTCACCCCAACGTCATGTTGTCCACCACAAATCCCACTTTGCGGTCGCCCGGGATTGAACCCGGGCCGCCTAGGTGATAGCCAAGCGGTCTAACCACTCAGCCATGACGCAGCCATAATAATATTAATAATAATGATAATGATGATGATAATAATAAATAATAATAATAATAATAATAATAATAATAATAATAATAATAATAATAATAATAATAATAATGATAATGATGATGATAATAATAATAAATAATAATAATAATAATAATAATAATAATAATAATAATAATAATAATAATAATAATAATAATAATAATAATAATAATAATAATAATAATAATAATAATAATAATAATAATAATAATAATAATAATAATAATAATAATAATAATAATAATAATAATAATAATAATAATAATAATAATAATAATAATAATAATAATAATAATAATAATAATAATAATAATAATAATAATAATAATAATAATAATAATAATAATAATAATAATAATAATAATAATAATAATAATAATAATAATAATAATAATCATATAATAGAAATAATTTATCATTATTTTAAGATTTTGTCATTTTAGCAGGTTAAGTCATATCGGACAATGAATGAAATGATGATCAAATGAGTACAGGGTACATAGAGCTTAGAGTTACCAGACATCCATCTTTCAGGATAAGAGGAAACCTCCAACGTTAAGTCATATCGGACGATGAATGAAATGATGTTCAAATGAGTAAAAGGTACATAGAGCTTAGAGCTACCAGACATTCATCTTTCGGGATAAGGGAAATCCTCCAACGTTAAGTCATATCAGACGATGAATGAAATGATGTTCTAATGAGTACAGGGTACATAGAGCTTAGAGTTACCAGACATCCATCTTTCAGGATAAGAGGAAACCTCCAACGTTAAGTCATATCGGACGATGAATGAAACGATGTTCAAATGAGTAAAAGGTACATAGAGCTTAGAGTTACCAGACATTCATCTTTCGGGATAAGGGAAATACGCCAACGTTAAGTCATATCGGACGATGAATGAAATGATGTTCAAATGAGTACAGGGTACATAGAGCTTAGAGTTACCAGACATTCATCTTTCAGGATAAGAGAAAATCTCAAACGTTAAGTCATATCGGACGATGAATGAAGTGATGTTAAAATGAGTACAGGGTACGTAGAGCTTAGAGTTACCAGACATCCATCTTTCAGGATAAGAGAAAATCTCAAACGTTGTCATACCGGACGATGAATGAAATGATGTTCAAATGAGTACAGGGTACGTAGAGCTTAGAGTTACCAGACATTCATCTTTCAGGATAAGAGAAAATCTCAAATGTTAAGTCATACCGGACGATGAATGAAATGATGTTCAAATGAGTACAGGGTACGTAGAGCTTAGAGTTACCAGACATTCATCTTTCAGGATAAGAGAAAATCTCAAACGTTAAGTCATATCGGACGATGAATGAAGTGATGTTAAAATGAGTACAGGGTACGTAGAGCTTAGAGTTACCAGACATCCATCTTTCAGGATAAGAGAAAATCTCAAATGTTAAGTCATACCGGACGATGAATGAAATGATGTTCAAATGAGTACAGGGTAGTACAGCTTAGAGTTACCACACATTCATCTTTCAGGATAAGAGAAAATCTCAAATGTTAAGTCATACCGGACGATGAATGAAATGATGTTAAAATGAGTACAGGGTTCATAGAGCTTAGAGTTACCAGATATTCATCTTTCAGGATAAGGGAAAACCTCCAACATTGTCACATCGGACGATGAATGAAATGATGTTCAAATGAGTACAGGGTACATAGAGCTTAGAGTTACCAGACATTCATCTTTCAGGATAAGGGAAAAGCCTTGTCACCCAGACCGAGATTCCAACTCAGCATCTTTTGAACGTGAAACAGACATGTTACCATATACGCTACAGAGGCACGTAAATAGTATCTAAGATTACACGATAAATAAAATAAGAGGAGATATCTTGAATTTTGGGGGAAATATCTTATAAAGTCCTCATTTGCAAGAAAGCCGACTACGAAGAAAAAGAAAAGTCTTTAAAATCTACACTTTATTCGGCATTTCCAAGATGTCTGTTAAAATTGATTTGCATTTTTAATACCTTTGCATGTTTAAAAGTGCCGTCGTTACTCAGTTGTTTTTAGCTATATCATATAAAGAGTGGAATCATTTCAAGGCCTACTTTAAAACACCTAACTATACGGTTTCTTGTATCTCTCTTGTACCTGCAGCGAGATGTGTAATGGTATTTGTGTTAATTTTTATTTCCGTTAACGCGAAGTAGACAATAGAAACAAAAGGAGCCCTCCATAGGAATAGTTTGAAGTTCTCTATCACATAAATGATAGAGGTGTAGAAAGTCAAGTAAAAGTAAAGTATCAGATTGCTATTATTATTTATTTGTCTTGCATAGGTCACAAATTGAAATGGGGTTCATCGTATTGTCGATTGGCCTTTGGGCAAAAGGAGTTTTACCACAAAGAAAGAGACAGCAGATAATAATTAGCTAAAACAGTAAACACGGCCGTTTCCATTATGTTACAAATATTTGTATACATTCTGTCTGTTTAATGTCTGTGAGAGCAGTCGGAAGTTGAGTATTCCGAACACACATTTCACCGCAATTAGCTAATTGATGCAGAAGCTACAACTGGTGCGTTCCTGTCGCTATTTGTACGAATTACATTTTGGACATGTGGTTTGTGAAAATGAGCCTCGGCTAACTTTATGTACTTACAGCAGTTGTGGATATAGTCACACAAAAACTCGACGTCGAGTTTTACGTTTACAGACCTGCTGAACCACCCCCCCCCCCCGCAAAAAAAAGAACGAGTGTGCGCGCTAAAGTCCTTAGAAAAAGAGAGAAACAGAGCAGTGTAACTAAAGAATGAAAAGTCCGTTTAATCCTAAACTTGGGACTTGAATATCCTCCACCCTAAACTATCCTTTACTGAAACATTTTCGACTTCATTTTGTTATTCGATTAAAATACCACATACGATACCTTCCTGACAACAATAAAACCTATATCGTGTATTTTATGCGAATGGTCTGTATAGTATAGTGCCCTTCATTCGGAATGAATATTGTGTACCTAGACAAATCATTAATACATCAACAATTTAGACCTCTTTGAGGTACATCATTTATGAGAAATAAAACTTTTATTGACTCTGTAGCGTATACGGTAGTTGCCTGCTTCACATTCAGGAGGTCTCAAGTTCGAATCTAGATCAGGGGGAGTTATCTGGAGAAGGTTACTTCCAGGGTATTTCCTTATCCTGAAAGATGAATGTCTGGTAACTCTAAGCTCTATGCACCCCGTACTCATTTGAACACCATTTCATTCATCGTCCGATATGACTTAACGTTGGAGGTTTTCTCTTATCCTGAAAGATGAATGTCTGATAACTCTAAGCTCTATGTACCCTGTACTCATTTGAACAACATTTCATTCATCGACCGATATGACTTAACGTTGGAGGTTTTCTCTTATCCTGAAAGATGAATGTCTGGTAGCTCTAAGCTCTATGTACCCTGTACTCATTTGAACATCATTTCATTCATCGTCCGATATGACTTAATGTTGGAGGTTTTCCCTTATCCTGAAAGATGAATGTCTGGTAACTCTAAGCTCTATGTACCCTGTACTCATTTGAACATCATTTCATTCATCATCCGATATGACTTAACGTTGGAGGTATTTCTCTTATCCTGAAAGATGAATGTCTGGTAACTCTAAGCTCTATGTACCCTGTACTCATTTGAAAATCATTTCATTCATCATCCGATATGACTTAACGTTGGAGGTTTTCTCTTATCCTGAAAGATGAATGTCTGGTAACTCTAAGCTCTATGTACCCTGTACTCATTTGAACATCATTTCATTCATCGTCCGATATGACTTAATGTTGGAGGTTTTACCTTATCCTGAAAGATGAATGTCTGGTAACTCTAAGCTCTATGTACCCTGTACTCATTTGAACATCATTTCATTCATCGTCCGATATGACTTAATGTTGGAGGTTTTCTCTTATCCTGAAAGATGAATGTCTGGTAACTCTAAGCTCTATGTACCCTGTACTCATTTGAACATCATTTCATTCATCGTCCGATATGACTTAACGTTGGAGGTTTTCTCTTATCCTGAAAGATGAATGTCTGGTAACTCTAAGCTCTATGTACCCTGTACTCATTTGAACATCATTTCATTCATCGTCCGATATGACTTAACGTTGGAGGTTTTCCCTTATCCTGAAAGATGAATGTCTGGTAACTCTAAGCTCTATGTACCCTGTACTCATTTGAACATCATTTCATTCATCGTCCGATATGACTTAACGTTGGAGGTTTTCTCTTATCCTGAAAGATGAATGTCTGGTAACTCTAAGCTCTATGTACCCTGTACTCATTTGAACATCATTTCATTCATCATCCGATATGACTTAACGTTGGAGGTTTTCTCTTATCCTGAAAGATGAATGTCTGGCAACTCTAAGCTCTATGTACCCTGTACTCATTTGAATATCATTTCATTCATCGTCTGATATAACTTAACGGTGGAGATTTTCCCTTATCCTGAAAGATGAATGTCTGGTAACTCTAAGCTCTATGTACCCTGTACTCATTTGAACATCATTTCATTCATCGTCTGATATAACTTAACGGTGGAGATTTTCCCTTATCCTGAAAGATGAATGTCTGGTAACTCTAAGCTCTATGTACCCTGTACTCATTTGAACATCATTTCATTCATCGTCTGATATAACTTAACGTTGGAGGATTTCTCTTATCCTGAAAGATGAATATCTGGTAACTCTAAGCTCTATGTACCCTGTACTCATTTGAACATCATTTCATTCATCGTCCGATATGACTTAACGTTGGAGGTTTTCTCTTATCCTGAAAGATGAATGTCTGGTAACTCTAAGCTCTATGTACCCTGTACTCATTTGAACATCATTTCATTCATCATCCGATATGACTTAACGTTGGAGGTTTTCTCTTATCCTGAAAGATGAATGTCTGGTAACTCTAAGCTCTATGTACCCTGTACTCATTTGAATATCATTTCATTCATCGTCTGATATAACTTAACGGTGGAGATTTTCCCTTATCCTGAAAGATGAATGTCTGGTAACTCTAAGCTCTATGTACCCTGTACTCATTTGAACATCATTTCATTCATCGTCCGATATGACTTAATGTTGGAGGTTTTCCCTTATCCTGAAAGATGAATGTCTGGTAACTCTAAGCTCTATGTACCTGTACTCATTTGAACATCATTTCATTCATCGTCCGATATGACTTAACGTTGGAGGTTTTCCCTTATCCTGAAAGATGAATGTCTGGTAACTCTAAGCTCTATGTACCCTGTACTGATTTGAACATCATTTCATTCATCGTCCAATATAACTTAACGTTGGAGGTTTTCCCTTATTCTGAAACATGAATGTCTGGTAACTCTAAGCTCTATGTACCCTGTACTCATTTGAACATCATTTCATTCATCGTCCGATATGACTTAAAGTTGGAGGTTTTCCCTTATCCTGAAAGATGAATGTCTGGTAACTCTAAGCTCTATGTACCCTGTACTCATTTGAACATCATTTCATTCATCGTCCGATATGACTTAACGTTGGAGGTTTTCTCTTATCCTGAAAGATGAATGTCTGGTAACTCTAAGCTCTATGTACCCTGTACTCATTTGAATATCATTTCATTCATCGACCGATATGACTTAACGTTGGAGGTTTTCTCTTATCCTGAAAGATGAATGTCTGGTAACTCTAAGCTCTATGTACCCTGTAGTCATTTGAACATCATTTCATTCATCGTCCGATATGACAACGTTGGAGGTTTTATCTTATTCTGAAAGATGAATGTCTGGTAACTCTAAGCTCTATGTACCCTGCACTCATTTGAATATCATTTCATTCATCGTCCGATATGACTTAACGTTGTAGGTTTTCCCTTATCCTGAAAGATGAATGTCTGGTAACTCTAAGCTCCATGTACCCTGTAGTCATTTGAACATCATTTCATTCATCGTCCGATATGACAACGTTGGAGGTTTTATCTTATTCTGAAAGATGAATGTCTGGTAACTCTAAGCTCTATGTACCCTGCACTCATTTGAACATCATTTCATTCATCGTCCGATATGACTTAACGTTGTAGGTTTTCCCTTATCCTGAAAGATGAATGTCTGGTAACTCTAAGCTCTATGTACCCTGTACTCATTTGAATATCATTTCATTCATCGACCGATATGACTTAACGTTGGAGGTTTTATCTTATCCTGAAAGATGAATGTCTGGTAACTCTAAGCTCTATGTACCCTGTACTCATTTGAATATCATTTCATTCATCGTCCGATATGACTTAACGTTGGAGGTTTTCTCTTATCCTGAAAGATGAATGTCTGGTAACTCTAAGCTCTATGTACCCTGTACTCATTTGAACATCATTTCATTCATCGTCCGATATGACTTAACGTTGGAGGTTTTCTCTTATCCTGAAAGATGAATGTCTGGTAACTCTAAGCTCTATGTACCCTGTACTCATTTAAACATCGTTTCATTCATCGTCCGATATGACTTAACGTTGGAGGTCTTCTCTTATCCTGAAAGATGAATGTCTGGTAACTCTAAGCTCTATGTACCCTGTACTCATTTGAACATCATTTCATTCATCGTCCGATATGACTTAACGTTGGAGGTTTTCTCTTATCCTGAAAGATGAATGTCTGGTAACTCTAAGCTCTATGTACCCTGTACTCATTTGAACATCATTTCATTCATCGTCCGATATGACTTAACGTTGGAGGTTTTCTCTTATCCTGAAAGATGAATGTCTGGTAACTCTAAGCTCTATGTACCCTGTACTCATTTAAACATCGTTTCATTCATCGTCCGATATGACTTAACGTTGGAGGTTTTCTCTTATCCTGAAAGATGAATGTCTGGTAACCCTAAGCTCTATGTACCCTGTACTCATTTGAACATCATTTCATTCATCGTCCGATATGACTTAACGTTGGAGGTTTTCTCTTATCCTGAAAGATGAATGTCTGGTAACTCTAAGCTCTATGTACCCTGTACTCATTTGAACATCATTTCATTCATCGTCCGATATGACTTAACGTTGGAGGTTTTCTCTTATCCTGAAAGATGAATGTCTGGTAACTCTAAGCTCTATGTACCCTGTACTCATTTGAACATCATTTCATTCATCGTCCGATATGACTTAACGTTGGAGGTTTTCTCTTATCCTGAAAGATGAATGTCTGGTAACTCTAAGCTCTATGTACCCTGTACTCATTTGAACATCATTTCATTCATCGTCCGATATGACTTAACGTTGGAGGTTTTCTCTTATCCTGAAAGCTGAATGTCTGGTAACTCTAAGCTCTATGTACCCTGTACTCATTTGAGCATCATTTCATTCATGGTCCGATATGACTTAAAGTTGGAGGTTTTTCCTTATCCAGAAAGATGAATGTTTCGTAAGCCTAAGCTCTATCTAACCTGGTCTCATTTGAGTATCATTACATTCATAGTTCGATATGACTTACGTTTGGAGTATATAAATTAAAAAAAAATATTCTGTTATATTCTCTTATACCGTTTTAAATTTAGTGGAGCTTTTTTGCGACCACAATATTATATTAAAAATGCATAATAAAACAATAATACTATCATATACATATAAAATTAACAATAGCGCAGTAAATCATTAAAGTATAACAAGTAATGTGTTACAATTTTATTAATTATATTATTAAAATAAGGGTAGTATAATGAAAGAATATTGTATTATTTAGGGAAGTGGTCATTTCAGATGTTCTCTTTTATTTTCTGAATGTACTGTATGTGGTGAATTACCTTAACAGTTCCAAAGAACCGCGTCTTCTTTGGATAATAGACACGAGTTTGGTGAGTTCAGTTTTTATCTTGTACGTAGAGCTTGTGAATCGTGACTTGTTCTAGGTACCTCATGTATATACTGAGCATTGTTGTGCATATACTGGCCGGGTGCTAACCATGTCCCACGCTCCATTACTGCACCCCACTCTTGACACCTATCGTGGCAGAAGTGGGGGAGTCAGCGGTTGGGATGTAGGGCTTTTGGGCCTCGGGGTTAGTAGTATACATGACAGAAACACTACTGCAAATCTTCTCTTCACTAAATGGTTCAGGATTCTATTGGTTTATATTAAAAGGTAACTTGAAAATTTGCTTTTAATTTCAGTGTATATCCATTTAAATATTGGTCATTGTTTTGCTGTTTTTTTCTTTTAGTGATAAGTGGCTATTCACCTTTTTCAAGACCATGCAAAGGTCTTGGACTTTCAGCAATTACTAAAGCTGGAAATTAATACTCTGATCCTTGCTATTTAATGCTGGGAAAAGTTGCAGTTGACAAACCATTGTGTTAGAGTTGTTGCAGGTGAATTTAATGTTACATATTTTTAAATGCTTGTAGATATTTTAAGTACTCTTAGCGCTATTACACTTATGTATATTTTTGTGTTAATTTTGACGCCTCGGGTGTTTGAAAGGATAAATTCTGTCAAAGGAATCTCTAAAATAGTTTTTACCAAAGGTTCTCATTAGTTGCAGAAAACACAGTTACGTACTCTATGCCAGTCTTATCTTTCACCTCTGATAACTATTAACTGGGGTTAAGGTTAATGGGTTTTAGCCAGCCACCTGTGTACTAGGGTTTCCATGCTATACATTCTGTGCAAGTGTTTCCAACTTTCATCCTAATTGCTTTTATACCTGATCCTGTATATTGGAGTTACCATAAATGTACTTCTAATCACTTCTATGGCCCTTTCGTTACTTTGGGATTTACGTGCAACTCTGTTCTTAAAGACTTATTGCTTTTGCAATTTTAATTTTGTTTTGATCAATTGATGGATATACTTTATTCAGCATCAGTTTTCTCAATAACCAATGTGGCACCAATGGCTTCTTTGCTGGCTTTAAAGTTAAGTTGTGAATTATAGACGATGAATCCTTTACAACAGATTTAACATCGCATGCTCCGTGAAGTCCCAGCTTTAAATATGTAATGCACCAAGTGCTCTGCATAAAAGACACAAATAATTAGATATATGATTAGATTGGATTGAATTGTGCTACGGGAGGGTCTCGGCACGGTGTTCCAATCTTGGTTTTTTGCAACTATCCCCGAATTGGAGCAACCCCGTGAGGAAGGATGAGGGAGAGCAGAGAGAGGCGGCCGTCCCAAGGAGTCAGACAGTGTAGAGGGCAGAGTCCCTACAATTGACCAGTTGGAAACCTCCCAGCAGGCAAGTACAATGAAGTTATTTTAATCGATTATCTTCAAAAAGGAAAAACCATTACAGGAGCATACTACGCATCATTAATTGACAAGCTGAAGGCAGAACTTGCGGACAAACGTCCACATTTGCAGACAAAGAAAATCCTGTTTCAGGAAGACAACGCACCGTCTCACACTTCAGCGGTTGCAATGGCGAAAATCCACGAATTACGGTTTGAACTACTTGACCGTCAGCCTTACTCACCAGATCTAGCCCCAAGCGACTTCTTTTTGTTCCCTCATCTGAAAATTGCGCTCGGAGGACAGAGATTTTCGTCAAATGAAGAGCCAGTCACTTTCGTGAACAATTGTTTTGTAGATAAAAACGCCGAGTGCTATTTGACCGGGTTACAGAGACGGGAGAAGTGTGTAGAGTTTCAAGAAGACTATGTTGAAAAAAAAATTCTGAAAAAATGTGTCTTTATTAGGTCGGAAACCTTTCAGACCTCTCTCGTAAGCATCCCAGTTTTAGTCCCCACCTAGATATCTCTTAAGTGTAATGCATTCTCCTTGTACCTGCAAACTATTTCAACAAATGACTATCTCTATTAACTGGCATTAGAAGAACAAGTTTTTGTAGTGTCAGTTTATTTAGTTTATTATATTTGTTGCCTTAGGCTGCCGACATTTTCCTTCTGTAGATATTACTCTGTGTGACCGTTCATTAACAATTAGAGGTCTTTAAGAATTCGACATTTTCATACTATTTTGCACCTGAGAGAATGAATCGCATTCTGATATTAAATATCTTGTATTACTTCCATCAATGAAACTTCAGTGCCCTCTAAAAATGCATTAACTACCGCAGTCAATTTTTAGATCTCCATCGTTGGAAAGACCATTAAACTTTTATGTTTTTGTCGGGGCTTATAAATATACATGAGGACGGCAGGGGAACAAAAGAAGATATTACCGGGACCTGTAATGAAATTCTGAACAAAGAGCAACACATTTCTCGTTAAAATAACAGTAGAGAGACCGACCGCCATTAAACGTAGAGGGCAGCTGTGCAATTCAGATGTCAAGTAGAGGCCCTCACATTTTATGTTTAATGGTCTTTTTCTCTAGGTGACAGATTTAACAATTTGTATATTTCTATTATTATTATTTGCCTGCTTGGTGAATGTGCAGTCCGGTTCATGTTTCACATATATTATGTATATTAATAATGTAAACAAAGAAAATTTGTATACGTGTGTGTATGTGTGTGTGTATGTGTGTGTGTGTGTGTGTGTGTGTGTGTGTGTGTGTGTGTGTGTGTGTGTGTGTGTGTGTGTGTGTGTGTGTTTTGTGTAACTTTATTCATTTATCGCTAAAAGACTTGAAGGATTAACAAAGCCTTCATTTGTTTTAATTTACTCCCTCCTACTCTAAGTAATACGGACGATGACTGAAATGATGTTCAAATGAGTACAGGGTACATAGAGCTTAGAGTTACCAGACATTCACCTTCAGGATAAGAGGTGACCTCCAACGTTAAGTCATATCGGGCGATGAATGAAATGATGTTCAAATGAGTACAGGGTACATAGAGCATAGCGTTAACAGACATTTATCTTTAAGGATAAGGGAAAACCTCCAACGTTAAGTCATATCGGACGATGAATAAAATGATGTTCAATTGAGTACAGGGTACATAGAGCTTAGAGTTACCTGACATTCATCTTTCAGGATAAGAGAAAACTTCCAACGTTAAGTCATATCGGACGATGAATGAAATAATGTTCAAATGAGTACAGGGTACATAGAGTTTAGAGTTGCCAGACATTCATCTTTCAGGATAAGAGAAAACCTCCAACGTTAAGTCATATCGGATGATGAATAAAATGATGTTCAAATGAGTACAGGGTACATAGAGCTTAGAGTTACCTGACATTCATCTTTCAGGATAAGGGAAAACCTCCAACGTTAAGTCATATCGGACGATGAATGAAATGATGTGCAAATGAGTACAGGGTACATAGAGCTTAGAGTTGCCAGACATTCATCTTTCAGGATAAGGGAAAACCTCCAACGTTAAGTCATATCGGACGATGAATGAAATGATGTTCAAATGAGTACAGGGTACATAGAGCTTAGAGTTACCAGACATTCATATTTCAGGATAAGAGAAAACCTCCATCGTTAAGTCATATCGGACGTTGAATGAAATGATGTTCAAATGAGTACAGGGCACATAGAGCTTAGAGTTACCAGACATTCATCTTTCAGGATAAGAGAAAATCCCCAACATTAAGTCATATCGGACGATGAATGAAATGATGTTTAAATGAGTACAGGGCACATAGAGCTTAGAGTTACCAGACATTCATCTTTCGGGATAAGGGAAAATCTTCAACGTTAAGTCATATCAGACGATGAATGAAATGATGTTCAAATGAGTACAGGGCACATAGAGATTAGAGTTACCAGACATTCATCTTTCTGGATAAGAGAAAATCTCCAACATTAAGTCTTATCGGACGATGAACGAGATGATGTTCAAATGAGTACAGGGTACATAGAGCTTAGAGTTACCAGACATTCATCTTTCAGGATAAGAGAAAATCTCCAACGTTACGTCATATCGGACGATGAATGAAATGATGTTCAAATGAGTACAGGATACATAGAGCTTAGAGTTACCAGACATTCATCTTTCAGGATAAGAGAAAACCTCCAACGTTAAGTCATATCGGACGATGAATGAAATAATGTTCAAATGAGTACAGGGTACATAGAGCTTAGAGTTACCAGACATTCATCTTTCAGGATAAGAGAAAACCTCCAACGTTAAGTCATATCGGACGATGAATGAAATGATGTTGAAATGAGTAAAGAGTACATAGAGCTTAGAGTTACCAGACATTCAGCTTTCAGGATAAGAGAAAACCTCCAACGTTAAGTCATATCGGACGATGAATGAAATGTTGTTCACATGAGTACAGGGCCCATAGAGCATAGAGTTACCAGACATTCATCTTTCAGGATAAGAGAAAACCTCCAACGTTAAGTCTTATCGGACGATGAATGAAATGATGTTGAACTGAGTACAGAGTACATAGAGCTTAGAGTTACCAGACATTCATCTTTCAGGATAAGAGAAAACCTCCAACGTTAAGTCATATCGGACGATGAATGAAATGTTGTTCAAATGAGTACAGGGCCCATAGAGCATAAAGTTACCAGACATTCATCTTTCAGGATAAGAGAAAACCTCCAATGTTAAGTCATATCGGACGATGAATGAAATGATGTTGAAATGAGTACAGAGTACATAGAGCATAGAGTTACCAGACATTTATCTTTCAGGATAAGAGAAAACCTCCAACGTTAAGTCTTATCGGACGATGAATGAAATGATGTTCAAATGAGTACAGGGTACATAGAGCTTAGAGTTACCAGACATTCATCTTTCAGGATAAGAGAAAACCTCCAACGTTAAGTCTTATCGGACGATGAATGAAATGATGTTCAAATGAGTACAGGGTACATAGAGCTTAGAGTTACCAGACATTCATCTATCAGGATAAGAGAAAACCTCCAACGTTAAGTCATATCGGACGATGAATGAAATGTTGTTCAAATGAGTACAGGGCCCATAGAGCATAGAGTTACCAGACATTCATCTTTCAGGAAAAGGAAGAACCTCCAACGTTGTCATATCGGACGATGAATGTAATGATGTTCAAATGAGTACAGTGTACATAGAGCTTAGAGTTACCAGACATTCATCTTTCAGTATAAGCGAAATTCTCCAACGTTAAGTCATATCGGACGATGAATGAAATGATGTTCAAATGAGTACAGGGTACATAGAGCTTAGAGTTACCAGACATTCATCTTTCAGGATAAGAGAAAACCTCCAACGTTAAGTCATATCGGATGATGAATGAAATGATGTTCAAATGAGTACAGGGTACATAGAGCTTAGAGTTACCAGACATTCATCTTTCAGGATAAGAGAAAATCCCCAACATTAAGTCATATCGGACGATGAATGAAATGATGTTTAAATGAGTACAGGGCACATAGAGCTTAGAGTTACCAGACATTCATCTTTCGGGATAAGGGAAAATCTTCAACGTTAAGTCATATCAGACGATGAATGAAATGATGTTCAAATGAGTACAGGGCACATAGAGATTAGAGTTACCAGACATTCATCTTTCTGGATAAGAGAAAATCTCCAACATTAAGTCTTATCGGACGATGAACGAGATGATGTTCAAATGAGTACATGGTACATAGAGCTTAGAGTTACCAGACATTCATCTTTCAGGATAAGAGAAAATCTCCAACGTTACGTCATATCGGACGATGAATGAAATGATGTTCAAATGAGTACAGGATACATAGAGCTTAGAGTTACCAGACATTCATCTTTCAGGATAAGAGAAAACCTCCAACGTTAAGTCATATCGGACGATGAATGAAATAATGTTCAAATGAGTACAGGGTACATAGAGCTTAGAGTTACCAGACATTCATCTTTCAGGATAAGAGAAAACCTCCAACGTTAAGTCATATCGGACGATGAATGAAATGATGTTGAAATGAGTAAAGAGTACATAGAGCTTAGAGTTACCAGACATTCAGCTTTCAGGATAAGAGAAAACCTCCAACGTTAAGTCATATCGGACGATGAATGAAATGTTGTTCACATGAGTACAGGGCCCATAGAGCATAGAGTTACCAGACATTCATATTTCAGGATAAGAGAAAACCTCCAACGTTAAGTCTTATCGGACGATGAATGAAATGATGTTGAACTGAGTACAGAGTACATAGAGCTTAGAGTTACCAGACATTCATCTTTCAGGATAAGAGAAAACCTCCAACGTTAAGTCATATCGGACGATGAATGAAATGTTGTTCAAATGAGTACAGGGCCCATAGAGCATAAAGTTACCAGACATTCATCTTTCAGGATAAGAGAAAACCTCCAATGTTAAGTCATATCGGACGATGAATGAAATGATGTTGAAATGAGTACAGAGTACATAGAGCATAGAGTTACCAGACATTCATCTTTCAGGATAAGAGAAAACCTCCAACGTTAAGTCTTATCGGACGATGAATGAAATGATGTTCAAATGAGTACAGGGTACATAGAGCTTAGAGTTACCAGACATTCATCTTTCAGGATAAGAGAAAACCTCCAACGTTAAGTCTTATCGGACGATGAATGAAATGATGTTCAAATGAGTACAGGGTACATAGAGCTTAGAGTTACCAGACATTCATCTTTCAGGATAAGAGAAAATCTCCAAAGTTAAGTCATATCGGACGATGAATGAAATGATGTTGAAATGAGTACAGAGTACATAGCGCTTAGAGTTACCAGACATTCATCTATCAGGATAAGAGAAAACCTCCAACGTTAAGTCATATCGGACGATGAATGAAATGTTGTTCAAATGAGTACAGGGCCCATAGAGCATAGAGTTACCAGACATTCATCTTTCAGGAAAAGGAAGAACCTCCAACGTTGTCATATCGGACGATGAATGTAATGATGTTCAAATGAGTACAGTGTACATAGAGCTTAGAGTTACCAGACATTCATCTTTCAGTATAAGCGAAAATCTCCAACGTTAAGTCATATCGGACGATGAATGAAATGGTGTTCAAATGAGTACAGGGTACATAGAGCTTAGGGTTACCAGACATTCATCTTTCAGGATAAGGGAAAACCTCCAACGTTAAGTCATATCGGACGATGAATGAAATGATGTTCAAATGAGTACAGGGTACATAGAGCTTAGAGTTACCAGACATTCATCTTTTAGGATAAGAGAAAACCTCCAACGTTAAGTCATATCGGACGATGAATGAAATGATGTTCAAATGAGTACAGGGTACATAGAGCTTAGAGTTACGAGACATTCATCTTTCAGGATGAGGGAAAACCTCCAACGTTAAGTCATATCGGACGATGAATGAAATGATGTTCAAATGAGTACAGGGTACATAGAGCTTAGAGTTACCAGACATTCATCTTTCAGGTTAAGAGAAAACCTCCAACGTTAAGTCATATGGGACGATGAATGAAATGATGTTGAAATGAGTACAGAGTACATAGAGCTTAGAGTTACCAGACATTCATCTTTCAGGACAAGGGAGAACCTCGGGATAAACATACAGATAATTCCCCCTGAGCTAGATTCGAACGCTGGACCTCTTGAACCTTAGGCAGACTCGCTACTACCGGCGCTGCAAGGGCGGGCTAGAACTTAGTTGGTATACATACTCCACAGAGGATGAATGTAGAAACAAAAGTCGGATGATTTGATTACTGCACTTTGCAGAGAATGTGTGTATACTTATATATATGGCTATGATGTAACCAACATCGTCAGGGTTGCTTGGGCAAACACAAGGGAAAGGTGAAAAAGCTACATAGAACGGAATGTTTCTTGTCATTTATAAGAAATTGAAGATTTTCTGTGGTTGTGTATTTAATTGGAAAAGTCTCTGAATGATGTTTATTCTAATTTTATATTTGTGTACACTGAACTTCCTTGTAGACGATAAAAAAACTGTGCTGTTTTAAGATGTGCTAAACTAATAATAATAATAATAATAATAATAATAATAATAATAATAATAATAATAATAATAATAATAATAATAATAATAATAATAATAATAATAATAATAATAATAATAATAATAATAATAATAATAATAATAATAATAATAATAATAATAATAATAATAGTAATAATAATAATAATAATAATAATAATAATAATAATAATAATAATAATAATAATAATTATAATAATAATAATAATAATAAATAATAATAATAATAAAAATAATAATAATAATAATAATAATAATAATAATAATAATAATAATAATAATAATAATAATAATAATAATAATAATAATAATAATAATAATAATAATAATAATAATAATAATAATAATAATAATAATAATAATAATAATAATAATAATAATAATAATAATAATAATAATAATAATAATAATAATAATAATAATAATAATAATAATAATAATAATAATAATAATAATAATAATAATAATAATAATAATAATAATAATAATAATAATAATAATAATAATAATAATAATAATAATAATAATAATAATAATAATAATAATAATAATAATAATAATAATAATAATAATAATAATAATAATAATAATAATAATAAGTTAGTTAGTTACTAACGCTCCCCACATGGCAACCTTGGCCTTCGGGGTAACCTCACCCCACCAAGTGATGACCGGACCCATTTCTCAGGTGGAGGCACCCAGAGGGCGGTGTCCATTACCTCCGATGATAGGGTGATAGTGAAGATGGCGGTGAGGTGAGAGGACCTACAGTTTTTACCGTGGACTCCGAACCACGTTGGGCATAGGGGATACTTCACGTGTGCTAGACAGAGGTGAAGGCGTGGATAGGGCCGACTTAAAATCGCCAACCCCAGAGCCGGGAATCGAACTCGGGACGCTTAGAACGGGAGCCGCGAACGAAACCACCGCGCTACCCCGGCGCCCATATAATCCATATAATAATAATAATAATAATAATAATAATAATAATAATAATAATAATAATAATAATAATAATAATAATAATAATAATAATAATAATAATAATAATAATAATAATAATAATAATAATAATAATAATAATAATAATAATAATAATAATAATAATAATAATAATAATAATAATAATAATAATAATAATAATAATAATAATAATAATAATAATAATAATAATAATAATAATAATAATAATAATAATAATAATAATAATAATAATAATAATAATAATAATAATAATAATAATAATAATAATAATAATAATAATAATAATAATAATAATAATAATAATAATAATAATAATAATAATAATAATAATAATAATAATAATAATAATAATAATAATAATAATAATAATAATAATAATAATAATAATAATAATAATAATAATAATAATAATAATAATAATAATAATAATAATAATAATAATAATAATAATAATAATAATAATAATAATAATAATAATAATAATAATAATAATAATAATAATAATAATAATAATAATAATAATAATAATAATAATAATAATAATAATAATAATAATAATAATAATAATAATAATAATAATAATAATAATAATAATAATAATAATAAATGCATAAATTTTACAGAATACAACAAATGCTACGAGATGTTACGTACTGCATCGTCGGTGTTAACGTGGGGATAGTTTAGCCCCTCATTAGAGGAAATTATTTGCTTTGCTACGTCAGCATCCTTTCAATTAGTAACAGTCAATTAGAGGCCGGAACGGGAGAACTACGAAACCCAATATCGTCGTTTTTGCCCTCGGGTTTGGTCGTTCTTGCATCCCTATGTCAAACTTCTAGTTCGCTATTCCAACCCGTAAATTAAACTTGGATTCATCTCATACCGGATTGCGAGAGTTAACAAGGAAAGTAACGCACAGGTACACAATTACGCGCGCGCGGTGTATAATAAAACCGTAACCGAAATGTATCTTGGCAGTCTTTATTCATTCTTTTTTCTGCTGCTTACTATAGTAAATGGAAATAAAATACGCTATCGCTTGACTGAACTATTTCAGATGCCGCATTTTGTTCCTCGGATTTTCAGTGCTAGTGATTTTGAAATGCTATGGAAAATGTATAATAGTATTTTTCTGCTCTATATGTATTGATAAACAATTTACAGAGACTATATTCATATCAGAAATTTTTCCCGAACTTCCTGCTTGCGACGACATACACTACGCCACCGTTTGATAAGCATTATACATTGTACTTGTATTTTTGTTGTTGTAATTTTACGTCCTCCAACGTTAAGTCACATCGGACGATGAATGAAGTGGGTGAAATGATGCTCAAATGAGCCCAGGGCCCATAAGCTAGAGTTACCCGACATTCGCCTTACAGGATAAGGGAGAACCCCGGGAAAACCTTATCTAGGTAACTCACCCTGACCGAGATTCAAACTCGGGACCTATTGAACGTGAGGCAGACACGCTACCATCTACGCTACCGAGGTGAGAGTACTCGTATGGTTGGCGTTGATTCACTGCTATATTCAACAAATCGTAAGCCAATCTAAAAAGTAAGTTTTGGTGATATTGACATGAGGGATGGTACAGACGGTTTCGCCTGTGGCCCACATTCGGGAGGTCCGGGTTCGATTCCTGTGGCCGACATACCTGATCCATGGGATTTTTCGGGGTTCTCCCGGGTTGCCAGGCGAATGCTGGGTATGTTAACTACATCTCCCAAGTTCCTGTCCCATCATTCTATTTCCATTATCATTTCACATCATCTCTCATCTGGTGGTCTCTTTCATACTAGAAGTGTTGACGGGGTTCTCGGCGTTGCATGGCAGGGTGACATGCACTGAGTAAAACTTCGTCCTACGTTAGGATGGTGGAACCTTTTCCGGACCACAGTAGGGTGCGACACCGATTTTACTAGCCTGCCGGGGAGTTTCCAATTGGTAAAGAGTAGGGAGCCTGCCCTCTGCAGTGTCATCGCTCTTTGGGACGGCCTCCTGTCTCCTCTCGCCTCATCCTTCTTCCAGGGTTTCTCCACTTGGAGACATACGTACAATACACCAGGTTTGGACCTCCTGCCAAATCCTCTCCGTGGCGTAGTCCAATTCATTGCAATATTTCAATATTTAACGTTAAATTTTGAATGCGAATTTGTAAGTTTTCTTACCTCATACGTTCGCTGCTGGATTCGGCATGGCTTAGTGGTTAGACCTCTTGGCTGTCACCAAGGTGGCCCGGGTTCGATCACAGGCGACCGCAAAGTGAGATTTGTGGTGGACAACATGGCGCTGAGGCTGGTTTTCTCCGGGTCCTCCTGTTTCCTCCGTCAGCATTCCACCGAATGCCCCATCATCATCTATTCTATCACCTTATCTCTCTCGTACTTTCACTTAAGCGTTGAACTGATCACTCATCCCGGAATCTCTCTGACCAGGAAACCTCTGATCCTCAACCCATTATCTACGGACCTCGAGGTTGCGCGGTTCAGAGGGCCCTATGTTCCACTTCAAGCAAATACGACATCGAATTTCTGTTCAATGCTTCTCACAACACACTGCCAGCATAAACACAAATACACTAACACCAACAGAAGCCTCAGCGTGTTTGCTATAGCAATACAACACCAAAGGGCAAAAAGCATATTGACAATTATTGCCACAGCGAATTTAAGTATGTCGTATTCTTTGTTCATTCGTTTTTTCTTCCTGAATTAGTGGGTTCAAACCCGGCTAGCGTGATAGATTTATTTTCGGACGTAAAAATACTTAATGTGCTTCCTTCGGAAGGGAAGTAAAGCCGTGGGCTCGTGTAATAGATGTACAGCATGTAAAAGAACCTCAAGCCTATTAAAGAGGCCACTGAGCAAAATTAAATGGTCTTTCATACCAAATATAAAATGGGACAAGGAGAACTATAGCAGAGTCTATAAATACGAATTGAATTTCAATTTAGAGGAAGTATTCCTTTCCATCCAAAAATTGGATACTGAGATTTCACCGGAAATGCACTTTTAAGTCTCCCGGAATATAAAAGTACAATTTTAGAAAAAAAAAATGTTTGTGTCTCTGTGCTCTCGCACAACTCAAGACGGAAATGTTGGTTGAATAACAAAATTGATAAGGATCGAGTTAATATTTAACTTCATCGTCTAAAACGATGCGACAAAAGATTCAAAAAAATAGTTTGCACGCTTTAAACTACCGTGTAGAAGGAAAGAGTTTAGAAAATTTTGATTTTCTCAAACAAAAAGTACCTTTTATGAAGAAATTCAAACGTGTTAGGACACTGCAGATAACAAATCAATAAGGTGTCCGTTTTAGAAATGTTCCCCCCCCCCCCAATGGTCATATCGGCGGCCGTTCTTCTTTGGAACATAACATGAACCCGTGACTCCTTGCACAGCAAGCAGGTACTCTACCGACCGAGCTACGGAACCAGCCTTCGAAATGTTGTTATTTGGTTGTTGTTATTGCGTATGGCTTTATTTGCAATCGTATTCCCTAAAAGTAAAAATGGAATAAGTTAGGTCTGAATTTCATTTCCTTTGCTTTTTCTGCCCATTAACTTTACCTACTTTCTACAAACTATTTTTACAAACACTGTTTTTTTTCTATTTGATGATACTAAACGTTTTGCCGAAGCACTTTCTATCTGTCCGAGATCTCGGGAAACAAGCCAGTCGAAAAGACGATTAGAAATCGACGTTTCGGGAGCGTGCATCTCTCCCATCATCAGGATATTTTAATAAATGTTATAACCACAAATATATCACTGGATATAACACAAATATCAACAAATACAAAACACTACTAGTACTCGCATCACTGAACAAAAGACTGTTTTCGGTAAATTAAATGTCAGGTAGGAGATAGCGCGAGTATAGAAAATTAATTGGGTCAAAGAAACGTAACTACTTAACTTGATTATCAAGTTGTATAGATATGTGCTCCTTAAGCCGACGGATTTCCATTTTAAGGCCGGTTTCCAATTTAATTTACTGGCATTTAACTTACTGAAAACAGTCTTTGTTCAGTGATGCGAGTATTGGTAGTGTTTTGTCTTTGTTTATACTTGTGTTATATCAAATGATACATTTGTGGTTATAATATTCGTCGCCAGGAAAGCTTCAGGTCTTATTTTACTTTTTTTTTTTTTTTTTTTTAATATTACGTCCTCCAACGTTAAGTCATATTTGACGATGAATGGAATGGATGAAATGATGCTCAAATGAGCTCAGGGCCATGGAGCAGAAAGTTACCCGACATTCGTCTTTTAGGATAAGGGAAAACCCCGGAAGAAGCCTTATCCAGGTAACTCACCCTGACCGAGATTCGAACTCGGGACCTCTTGAACATGAGGCAGACATGCTACCACCACGCTACCGAGGCGGGCACCTCTACTTTATAGTTGATTATTATAGATACAGGATAGAGGAAATCAAATCGATAGTCAGATGTTTTAAAATCACTGGCTATATGCTGGCTTCTCTTAATAAGCCGAGAAACAACTGAATGGCGACAGCACTTTTAAAAGAAACTAATATAGTTATTGAAAAATTCAGGCCATTAATGATGGATATCTTAGAAGTGGCACAAAAACTTATTTGAATTATATCCCAAATAATTACCTATAATAAATATCAAAATAAATAGAATCATAAATAACTATTTGTGTTTTAAAGACATCTGAACTTTTTGTTTAGTAAGTTTTTACCTAGGTGTCTCTTTAACGTTTACCAGTTTTCATAATTATAGGAAATTTCTTCCGAGTGAAAATAACAGATTATTGTCATAAAATTAAAGGTATAGGTACACTTTATTTCTCATATTTATTTCTTACAAATGTGGTATTTTAATAAAAGTTGTTTATTCATTTTTCACAGTACAAGAAACTTTGAAAATGTTTCATGTAAAAGAATGAGTGTGAAGATTTCTTTTTAAATCTTTGTGTCACATCTTCGAAAGATACCCCCAAAACGTTTTTCTGAATTAGGAACCTCCAAACATGTATTTCCGATGACATGAACAGTGGAAGAATTGTCTGCCCATTAGATATGTGGTAAAGAAAGTAATTAACGAGGAGCTCCCTGAAAGCAGAAAATACGTGGAGTGTAGGTATTGAGGAAGTGTACATGGGGAGGTGAATCAACTCTAGACGTCAGAGCAACATCTCTCCCCTGTAATTAACTGTTTACTTCACTCCACAGCGAAACGCTAGCTGCACGATTGGATTTTGTTGTTCCATAGAGCCATTCTTAAGATTATCTCAAAGGTGTTCAAAGGCTTGGAAATGTGAAACTTCTAATTTAATATGGCAAAACGCATTTTTTCTTTATTACTTATCTTACAAAGAGAAGTATTTCATTCCATTTAAACATTGCAAACAAGAGGTATTGGAAATTCATGTTTTGAAGTCCACTGGAATCAATTTATTTTTTAGAAAGAGACCCATGTATGTATGTGTCTCCATAGGCGAATTTATGACCGCTAAATTCCAAAATTCGTGTTTGTTTTCAGCATCTCCCAAGAATGTAACACAAACATTTTCAAGAAGCCTCTCCTACCACAAACCACCCTTAATGGGGGGAAATGGGACGTTTTGATCTTACGAAAAATGGCAATAATTTTGATTAAAATTATAGTTCATACATAAATATGCAACGGAAATGGACTTCTGGAGAAGGTCTGCCAAGTAGTCAAGAAGCGATAGGATAAGGAATGAAATAATAAGAGAGTTGTTGAATGTGGAAAGAGGTCTAAAATGAGAAACGAATACAATGGTATGGACACATATTAAGGATGGATGATGGCGGATTACCAAAGGAAGTGCTCAGATGGATGCCAGAAGGAAGAAGACCTAATGATCAGTGAATGGACGAAGTGAAAAAGTGTATGAGACAGATAGGACTACTTGATGTAGATGCATTAGATAGGGAGAGATGGAGAAAAAGGATTGTTCTGTAAATTTTATATTGTGACACAATTTTCTAGTTGGCTATTGGTTTGGTTGGTGTAACCTACATCATCGTAGAAAGCCCTTTATTACGAAAAAAATAAATATGCGAATAAAATGCCAGAAAGAATATATGATTCAGTGATAGGTACAGAGTATTGTAACTCTGTGGGTTCGTGAAATTAAAAGTCCAATTACACAAACTCAAAATGTTCTTTATTTCCACCGAATTTCCACCGAAGTTGGAACACTTGCCGATTAAACAGAATTACGTAGCGCACACAATTACAAAACACCAGTTCGTCTGTCACAGGTCCACTCTGCACTAGGAATTACGCACAACTCCTCCGATGCACGTACACAGTCTTCCGGTCCGTTTGCTCACTCGGCGCTCCTCACGGCTGCTCGCCAAAAACTCAACTGATTTGCCAACTGCAGGCGTTATATAGGGAAGATCGCCGTTTCTGGAAGGTTCGCGGCGCGCACAATTATCCCGAGGTTTCCCGACGTCTGGTGGGAGGGGAGAGAGACGGTATAGGGCTCGTGCCGCTCTCCTAATCATCCCTTCAGTTAGTGACAAGAGACAAATGGGTAGGCGTAGGCTGAATTCTTCCCGTCTGGACCTACTGCCGGCCGGTTCTATCGGGAGTTCCGACGTTCGGGTGACAGTATCTTGGAAACAGATTAAGGCTAGAAAGCACTGATGTGCAAGTAGTACCAGTTTTTCTCGAAACTCGATTCTCCATTCCGATACACAATATTTTCTACCATACCCACTATTTTGACACTCGATACTGTCATTTCTACTTCTAGTTTCAATACAAAATATTATATTGGAAGAACTGTGTAATGCCAATGAAATTAAATAGGTGCACATATTTAATGATATAAAAGTTAAAACCTTCAGTGTTCTTATTTTTAAACTCCGTATTAGACGTTTAAAAGCAATACGTTCCACTTTTACAAACTTTTGTTCAAAATTACCAGCATTTTCACTCTTTCGGAGTCAAATCTACTTCTTTTCCTGTCACATGTGAGTCCTGCTGTGCTAAATAGTCTTTCAGATAAAACTGTTGTTGGCGGAATACACAAATATTTAGTGGCTGTATCGTTTCTGGAAATGTTGAATTTATTTTCCAGTAATCCACTACACTAGAAAGAGGAGAGTCACCACCGAATTGTCGAAAGTAGTCGAGCGAATTTTCTGAAATAACGTTCGATATCGATACCATGCAAATATGTGAGTATCGAGGTATCGCAAGTATCGAGGACCCAGCCCTAGTAAATAGATTATTTTGTAGACTGTTTATGACCATTTATCAATGAGGCTTTCCTAACTGAAATAGAAATTGTAACCTCTAATTCAAGGCAGTAATTACGGTCCTAAATACTATGAGAATTTTAATTAATGATCTAAGCATCAATTTAATGACAACAATCCCAAATTTTGAACTTCGGGCATCTAAAACACAAATTGTATTAAATTTTACTCCCGTAAAGCCAGTTTTATAATGTACATAGTTTAACATACTTTGAAATACACATTGCCAGATTTGTGTTAATGTAAGCTCAATCGAAACACGTAGATTTGGATTTATATTAGTATAAGACCTTTTGAATACTCAGGGATAGGTTTGTGTTAGTATAACCTCATTTGAAGTAAACAGGGTTAGGTTTGTGTTAGTATAACCCATTTAAAATGCATAGGGTTGAGTTTGCGTTAGTATAACCCCATTTGAAGTACATAGGGTTGAGTTTGTTTTAGTATAACCCATTTAAAATGCATAGGGTTGAGTTTGTGTTAGTATAACCTCATTTGAAGTAAACAGGGTTAGGTTTATGTTAGTATAACCCATTTAAAATGCATAGGGTTGAGTTTGCGTTAGTATAACCTCATTTGAAGTAAACAGGTTTAGGTTTGGGTTAGTATAACCCATTTAAAATGCATAGGGTTGAGTTTGTTTTAGTATAACCCATTTAAAATGCATAGGGTTGAGTTTGCGTTAGTATAACCCCATTTGAAGTACACAGGGTTAGGTTTATGTTAGTATAACCCATTTAAAATGCATAGGGTTGAGTTTGTGTTAGTATAACCCCATTTGAAGTAAACAGGGTTAGGTTTATGTTAGTATAATCCATTTAAAATGCATAGGGTTGAGTTTGCGTTAGTATAACCTCATTTGAAGTAAACAGAGTTAGGTTTATGTTAGTATAACCCATTTAAAATGCATAGGGTTGAGTTTGCGTTAGTATAACCTCATTTGAAGTAAACAGGGTTAGGTTTATGTTAGTATAACCCATTTAAAATGCATAGGGTTGAGTTTGCGTTAGTATAACCCCATTTGAAGTACACAGGGTTAGGTTTGTGTTAGTATAACCCATTTAAAATGCATAGGGTTGAGTTTGCGTTAGTATAACCCCATTTGAAGTACACAGGGTTAGGTTTGTATTAGTATAACCCATTTAAAATGCATAGGGTTGAGTTTGCGTTAGTATAACCCCATTTGAAGTAAACAGGGTTAGGCTTGTGTTAGTATAACCCATTAAAAATGCATAGGGTTGAGTTTGCATTAGTATAACCCCATTTGAAGTACACAGGGTTAGGTTTGTGTTAATATAACCCATTTAAAATGCATAGGGTTGAGTTTGCGTTAGTATAACCCAATTTGAAGTACACAGGGTTAGGTTTGTGTTAATATAACCCATTTAAAATGCATAGGGTTGAGTCTGCGTTACTATAACCCCATTTGAAGTACACAGGGTTAGGTTTGTGTTAATATAACCCCATTTAAAATGCATAGGGTTGAGTTTGCGTTAGTATAATCCCATTTGAAGTACACGGGGTTAGGTTTGTGTTAATATAACCCATTTAAAATGCATAGGGTTGAGTTTGCGTTAGTATAATCCCATTTGCAGTACACAGGGTTGAGTTTGTGTTAATATAACCCATTTAAAATGCATAGTGTTGACTTTGCGTTAGCATAATCCCATTTGAAGTACACAGGGTTAGGTTTGTGTTAATATAACCCCATTTAAAATGCATAGAGTTGAGTTTGCGTTAGCATAACCCCATTTGAAGTACACAGGGTTAGGTTTGTGTTAATATAATCCCATTTAAAATGCATAGGGTTGAGTTTGTGTTAGTATAATCCCATTTGAAGTACACAGGGTTGAGTTTGTGTTAGTAAAATCCCATTTGAAGTACAGAGGGTTGAGTTTGTGTTAGTATAATCCCATTTGAAGTACACAGTGTTGAGTTTGTGTTAGTATAACCTCATTTGAAGTACAGAGGGTTGAGTTTGTGTTAGTATAATCCCATTTGAAGTACACAGGGTTGAGTTTGTGTTAGTATAACCTCATTTGAAGTACAGAGGGTTGAGTTTGTGTTAGTATAATCCCATTTGAAGTACACAGGGTTGAGTTTGTGTTAGTATAACCTCATTTGAAGTACAGAGGGTTGAGTTTGTGTTAGTATAATCCCATTTGAAGTACAGAGGGTTAGGTTTGTATTAGTTTAATTCGATTTGAAGTACATGGGGTTAGGTTTGTGTTAGTATAACCCATTTAAAATGCATAGGGTTGAGTTTGCGTTAGTATAACCTCATTTGAAGTACACAGGGTTAGGTTTGTGTTAGTATAACCCATTTAAAATGCATAGTGTTGAGTTTGCGTTAGTATAACCCTATTTGAAGTACACAGGGTTAGGTTTGTGTTAATATAACTCATTTAAAATGCACAGGGTTGAATTTGCGTTACTATAACCCCATTTGAAGTACACAGGGTTAGGCCTGTGTTAGTATAACCCATTTATAATGCACAGGGTTGAGTTTGCGTTAGTATAACCACATTTGAAGTACACAGGGTTAGGTTTGTGTTAATATAACCCATTTAAAATGCATAGGGTTGAGTTTGTGTTAGTATAATCCCATTTGAAGTACACAGGGTTGAGTTTGTGTTAGTAAAATCCCATTTGAAGTACAGAGGGTTGGGTTTGTGTTAGTATAATCCCATTTGAAGTACACAGTGTTGAGTTTGTGTTAGTATAACCTCATTTGAAGTACAGAGGGTGGAGTTTGTGTTAGTATAATCCCATTTGAAGTACACAGGGTTGAGTTTGTGTTAGTATAACCTCATTTGAAGTACAGAGGGTTGAGTTTGTGTTAGTATAACCTCATTTGAAGTACAGAGGGTTGAGTTTGTGTTAGTATAATCCCATTTGAAGTACACAGGGTTGAGTTTGTGTTAGTATAACCTCATTTGAAGTACAGAGGGTTGAGTTTGTGTTAGTTTAATCCCATTTGAAGTACAGAGGGTTAGGTTTGTATTAGTTTAATTCCATCTGAAGTACACAGGGTTAGGTTTGTGTTAGTATAACCCATTTAAAATGCATAGGGTTGAGTTTGCGTTAGTATAACCTCATTTGAAGTACACAGGGTTAGGTTTGTGTTAATATAACCCATTTAAAATGCATAGGGCTGAGTTTGCGTTAGTATAATCCCATTTGAAGTACACAGGGTTAGGTTTGTTTTAGTATAACCCATTTAAAATGCACAGGGTTGAGTTTGCGTTGGTATAACCCCATTTGAAGTACACAGGGTTAGGTTTGTGTTAATATACCCCATTTAAAATGCACAGGGTTGAGTTTGCGTTGGTATAACCCCATTTGAAGTACATAGGGTTAGGTTTGTGTTAGTATAACCCATTTAAAATGCACGGGGTTTGTTCTTGGAAGCAAAACGAATGTTTAAAATACACGGAGCCCTATTTGTTTTAGTAAATATACAAGATCTTTGTATTTTGTATAATAATAACGGATTTGTTTTTCTTCCAGAGTGAATCGTATTCTTTTATTAAATGCAACCATTTATTTATTGTTTATTTAAGCAATGCAAAGCGTTACTGTGCTAACAGTGTTTGTTTAGTGAACTAGTGACATATACATAGTTATTAGATTTACATTAATTAGAGGTTGATAATGCAAACCTCGGGACTTTGTAATCCCTTGTCTATCTGGTATTTACAGAAGAGAATGACCATTAATAATTAGACATGCATGAGATATAAATGTCATATTTTCGCCACAGACCGCACATACAGAGAATATCAGTTTAATTGAAAATCATATACTTCCGTCTCATTAATTAACCAGCTGATTACCCTGCATGTCGTGATTTAATTAATTATTTCACACAGGGGCTTAATGGATGCAATTGGGAATCAACAGCGTTATTTACGTAGCCTTTTATTTAGCCGGATTAAGCATTATTAATATTTTACTGGTGATTACCTTCATAATAGACACATTAAAAGTATAATGGCTGAACTATCTAGTGTAAAGAATATGTATTGATTTTTAATTTATTTAATAAAGAACATTCATATTTCACGTACTTCTAATTGAATGTATTCAATTGATTATGTGTTTTATTGCCAATGTTAAGTTCTTTTACTTGTATTTTTTTTACCAACGACCTATTTTATAAAAATGAAAGTATTGTATTCCAAAACAAAAATGTAATATCCAGGTTTCAGTGATCAGTGTAACCAAGCAGCTTAAACTTGAATCAATACCAAATTTGGTATTTACCTCCCAAGGATGCAACGAGAAGTTTCAGTCTACCCTTTAAATGGGAAAGCTTTCGCGATTTTGTTTTCGAATAGATTTTCATTTGTTTATGATATTTACATTGATACTGAAATTAAGAATTGCAATGTATAAAGAATCATGATGGATGTCAAAGGAATGTTGGTTCTTTGTTACAACACGTGCGAGGGCAGTTGAGTCGAATAGCAGTTTGGGTGAATAAGTTGTTTTAACAAAAGAAACGTAAGAAACAGTATCCTTAGCAGATTTCTAAAGGATAGCACTTGACTTGTTGAATAGGGTATTCTTTGGACCATTCATAATGGCATGATAAAATAGCCACAAAGGGGTCTTTGGTTGAAAAGAGGGCTTTCAGAAAGTGAAAGTGACACATACACCCACGCGCAGATGTGAAGGACGGTCTTCGGCGTCAGGCCGATTAGAGCAGTTCGTGGCTGGCAAGCCATTAAGACAGTCTACGGCGTGAGGCCGATTAGGGCGGTCCACTTTTTCTGTCTTGGTTGAGGACAGACCAGAAGAGGTGAGAGAAGATATTTGTCGGTTCATATGTACGTGAAGAACGAATTAAGTTTATCGAGTAATAAGCATTCCACCTTCAGTCTCTCTGAACAGTGATATATTGGTAATCCTTGGTCGGCAACTTCAAGTTCGATGTTCTGGGAAAAAGAAGCAGTCAATAAATCAGTTTGAAACGGGCATTCCAGTGTCATTAAAACTATCGTTCTCACACATATCCACGCATACCCTGTGAGAAACCTCATTGCTTTACCCTAAGCTAAACACTATTTGTTTCAAATTGTCGCGTAAAAGGGGAGCTATTTGCTCGCCATTAAATTTGTTTCAACATGATCATTAAAATGTACATTTTGAACTGTGTGCATGGAATGAATGTTGTACAGTTTTTCTTGACTGAGAAATCATAAAATATAGACGAAAACTTACCCTGCACAAAAGTTTAGATTTCGGAAAACCTTTATTTGTGGTATATAGCATATTTAGTATATTCATTGCTGGTTTCAATAATTCATGGCATGTCATTTTTTTAAGTGGTATTACAATTGATCTGTTTCTCACACTGTCATGGGAAAGTATGAAGCTTGGAAGCTAGCAGGTAATCGACCTTCAGAATCCAATATCCCTCCTGTATACATAAGGTAATATTTAACAAAATTATTTGTGAAAACGTTTATCTCAAATAACATAATGTAGATAGAAAAATAAACCTTTGCAGGGAATTTGTAAAAGTTATACAAAAATAAAGTTCACCGCGCGGAATGGCTCAGAGGGTAGCGTTTGTGATCTACATTGTGGAGGTCGTGACCGATCTTGCTGACCCACAGGTCTCCCTGGATGGCTAGACGAATGCTGAGGAAAATAATTATAACCCTCGAATGCCCTGTCCGTTTATTTCGTTTCATCTTTCATTCTGCTTGGCTTTTTTTGGGGGTTCTAAGTGTTGGTATTGCATGCAGGGAATTTGCTCTCTGTAAATCCTTGTCCTCCAGACGAGACTGATCTCCCAGGGGATGTGTAAGTTTGCATAGGGAAGGGGGGCCACTTGTACGAGCTGCCGCCTGGGAATTGAAATCTATAGCTGTTAGGGAACCTGTCCTCTGCTGTCGCCTGTTCTCAAGTCTAACCACACTTAGTATACCTTCAATCATCCACCCCTCCTTTTTCTCCCGAACGGCGCCCCAAAAGGGCCATAGGCATAAATGATCTTCAGCGTTCGAGGTGCTAAGTCGAACTTCCGAACTTGTCATAGAGTCACGGTCAAAATAAATTTTACAAGAGAACCATTACTGTACTCACACCGCTATGCACCTGAAAATTTGATGGTATAATGCTTACTGTATATAAGCCATGTACACAAAAAATCTACTGCGGAGTAGAACCGCAATGCCCGAAACTGGAGCCTGGAAGGTGCTGCTAGCTGGACATCCCAAGTCAGCTCTGTGCCCGGTGTGGAGGATGGCGCTCCTTACGTGTTCCATGTGTAGACCGCAGCCCTTCAGGAGTAAACAATCTCTAACAATGCTGTGTTATTATGTCTTTATGTTGCTATGTATTCTGAACCGCAGCCCTTCAGGAGTAAACAATCTCTAACAATGCTGTGTTATTATGCCTTTATGTTGCTATGTATTCTGGACTAATTTTTGGGTACTTCACGCTATACTCCGTACACATGCCCGACATAGAGCAGAGATGTTGCCATCAAACTCTCAAGCGAATATATAGCGCGAGGGTATCTACCAGGGCAGTCCACACAAAGTGAAGACCGATACCTCTAACGACCAGGGAGCTACCGAGCTGTCCCCGAAGGGCGCCCGGTGCCTCCGTGGGGCTTTCCATAGGGCAAGACCCAGAGACTGGTCCGAAAACATAAGACGGGATGGAAATGGACACCACTTGCGCGCGCCAACCCCAAAGGAGAAGGCTACCGATCAACCTCGGTATCCTCGGTTTGCCTGGTGATCTGGCACACCTTCTACTATCTATGCAGGTTAGTACGCGGGAATATATGGCTTCCCTTAACCCCGTCCGAAGACGTAACCGATCACCCACGGGTATCGGCAACCATGCCCCCTCGAGTCCAACCCAATCCGAACAACTCCCCTACGGAAGGGGCTCGGCAGTTCGGCCCGAGGTTCCTCTAGTAACGTCAGAGGTATCACGAGTGCTAGGGGTCCGCAGCGCTCACATCACAGCAGCTGAAGGGGACGGATCTCCTTCCTTACGGGAACTCTCAAGCGAATAAAGGTATGAACATAGTGATAGTTACCTTGTGAGTACCGAGCGGGATGGCTCAGGTGGTTTCGTCTGTGTCCCGCATTCGATTCCCGTGGCCGACCTACCTGACCCATAGGTTTTTTCGGAGGTTTTCCCGGGTCGCTAGACGAATGCTCGGTAGGTTAATTACATCCCGGAATTTCATCTCTATTATTTCATATCATCTCTCATCTGGTAGTCTCTTTCAGGGTGGAAGTGTCGGCGGGTATCTCGGCGTTGCATGACAGGTTGATATGCTCTGAGGAAAACTACTTCTTCCTCCGGCAGGTAGGTTGCCGGTCTCCGCTCCTCTGCTGGGAGCATTTTGGGACCTCCAGCCTTGGACCTTTGGGGCTCGGCTTGTTGCCGCCCGCAGTGGGGGAGTGTGTCCGTTATCCTGGTCTGTCGGTGGAAGTCTCTATCCAAGTAAACTGTAGAGACCTTGCCCTCTGTACTGTCGGCCGCCCTCTGTCTTCTTCACCTCATCCTTCCTCCAGGGTGTGCCCCACTTGGGGGCATAGGAACAATGGGCCCAGCATGGTGGCTTACGTACCGAATCCCCTTTGTGATGAAATCCCAATCCTACCTTGTGAGTGGCTGGAGAATGTCATGTAAGTAACGTATTCCCGTAGGGGAGGGGATCCGTCTCCTTCAGTTGCCATGGTGCGGGCGCTGAGGACCCTTAGCACTCGTGATACCTCTGACGTTACTAGAGGAACCTCGGGCCGAACTGCCGAGCCCCTCCCATAGGGGAGTTGTTCGGATTGGGTTGGGCTCGATGGAGCAGTGGTTCCCGATACCCGTGGGAATCGGGTACGTCTCCGGACGGGGTTGAGGGAAGCCATTAAGTCTCCCGTGTACTAGCCTGCATAGCTAGTAGAAGGTGTGCTAGATCACCAGGCGGCCCCACCGAGGTTTTCGGTAGTCTTCACCTTTGGTGTTGGCGCGCGTAAGTGGCGTATCCACTTCCATCCCGTCTTGAGTCCACAGGACCAGATGGGGGGGCCTTGTTAGGTATCCAGGTCTTGCCCTATGGAAAGACCCACGGAGGATGCCGAGCGCCCTTTGGGACAGCTCGGATAACTCCTTGGTAGCAAGAGGCCCGGGTCTTGTTCCTACGGGTTCAGGACTAATGGCGTGGAACCTCTGCGCTTAACGCTTAACTGTAAATAATTTCGAATGGAATTTCGAATCTTGTCTAGCAGATATGTGTGAAGAGATAGCCGAACTCTGTGCAACCTTGTACTAAAATGGAGGAAATTTTCAGTTGCTTCTGATCGTTTTGATAGAACATATCCATATGTTTCAGAAGTCGATAAAAGTTAGAGCACTAAACCTTAATTAAGACCGATGTTACGTAGAACACTTCAACTGAGATGCTACAGAAGTTATGTATCTGCTTCTAACCATTTATAATGATTAAAATAGCTGATTTCATCTCAATTTCTGTTCAGTCGAAAATACGCAATGAAGGCAAAATTCTTAGTATCTTTTCTCGGGATAAGTTTTCCACTTGCGGGAAGAGCTCTCAACTTAAGTCAAGCCTCCATGGTAACACTCGAGCATCGTCTTCGTTTGTCTTCAGCTTTATCTTCTCTAACTTTTAGTAGTTCCAATCTTCTCGTGATTCGTTTCCTGGCAGTTTTCTCTCACGACTTAGGACTTCAGAAACTTTTACAGTAAGACACTGATAAAACGTTACGTGTCCATGGCTTTCTACAAATCTCTCGTGGATTACATTACAGTCAGACTGTTAACTTTCAAAGTGTGAGCCGCTTAATTTAATAATCAGTAACGTAAAGTTGCATTTAAAGAATTATAACAAACATAGTTAAAAATTCAGACAATTAACAAGTATGTGTTTTAACGTTTCAGAAACATGGCAAGTCTTCAGAGAAGATAAGAAGGAATGCAGTGGCCAGAGCTGGTATTTACGTGTCAGGGATGACAAGGTAAATTATCTCAGCTGTTTTTATCTTCATCTACATGCGTTTAAGTCAGTGACTGTTTACCTGACCAGATGGAAAATGTTAATTTTCTCCATTTATCTACCTGGATACTCTACTAGGCTTGCCTGATTTAACACCCCAATATTATATCAGAGGAATATTAAATGAAAATTACGATATTACAGTATTTTAATTTTTGACAAATATATATTGTGACTTTGTGGGTTCGTGAAATGATAAAACGAGGTTACGAAACACAAAAACTACACTTTATTCTCCTATTCGTCCATCACAATTTGCTAGCTAACCTCAAACTGTTTATTTTCTCTCTAACAACTACTCTCATCTGTCTCTTACTTCCGGTCACGATCGGCCATCATTTTTCATCGGCTTCGCGAGCCTACCACCAGGGTGACAATATTTGTCGAAGATTTTATTCATTGAATACATTTATGTGTTGTCGTGACACATCTGGGTTATGCATTCAACACTTACGAATTGTTGAGAATAGGTCGTGACTATTTTAGTTACCTTGATGGATAGATGGCTCTTAAGAGCAGATTGATAACAATCAGCTCATCCCAGCTTGATTGCAAGATAATTATCGCATCCATAGGAAACGATAAATCATCGGATAAGTCTTCCTCCTCTCTCATTTGTTTCTGATTGCACAGGAATCAGACCTCAATGATTTTGTCAGCCTTCATGCATGTAATTACTCTGGTTTCAATTAAACGTTCTTCCAAAAGATTTCTACTTCTTACTCTAGTAATGTGACAATTTATATTTTCTATTGAGTTTAGAACTATAGTAAGGCATTTTTCATTATTTAGGAGAGGATGCAAAAGTTGTGATGTACTTCATACGCAACAAGAAATGGGTTTTGGCGTGGTTAAATAGGTGTTAATGAACTTAAGCGAAATATTTTCAGAGCAAGAGGAGATATATTGAACAAATAATTTGAGATAATAAACTTATGACCTGTTGGTTCAGATGTGGAAGTTAAGCTATGAGTTTCTAAAGTGCCAGTACCCCACTGATAATTATAACGCTTGAGTGCACAACACACGAAAATGAAGAGACCTGTCGGAGCAATAACTCTGGCGCAATGGTTATGACATTATTAGCTTTGAAGTGACAGGTAAACGATTTCGTGTCTCTTCACTTTTCTGCCTTTTTTGTATATTTTTGTTTTGATTGGTTGTTTTTTAATATCATGTCTCAGCCTTTAATTTTTTTATAAATGTATGCATTTTAGGGAGTAATAGCACCTTGTGATATTATAGTGCGAATATATAGTGCAATTAATTACAATTCTTTCTAATAAAGGTCGAATTCTGCTTTATGCGTCCACACGCTGTACGTTGGAACTGGATTTTTGTCGAATCGTATAGAAGGATGGCGAATTATGCCCCTCGTTGAGGTGATCATTTGGAACAGGGTTGGAATTGATGATTCTTGAAGTCCCAGCTTACCTCGGCGTGGCTTCAGTCGGTTGAGCTAGATATCTTCTTTTACAGGGGTGGTACGGCGGAAGGAAATTTTACGTAAAATGAGTAATCATTTTCCTCTGTATTAAATAATGTAGAAACTTTTATTTCCTTACTTCAATTAACACCAGTTCGAACAAGATGTATGATGCAACATTTATAACACTATTCTTACACAAGATTCACTTGATGTGACGCGTTTATCTGGATGCGTGCAAGAATCAAAAGTTTTATACGTTTTTTTACTACCGTGTATAATAATTAAATTGTGTGTCTTCTAGCGATGATATTTAATGTAAAGATTATCTAGTTATAATCGATGATGGTTACGAGAATAAACTTATACTCTTCCGCACACAACGGCGTTTAAGAAGAGAACCTTACATCCGTTCACGGCGACTGTTAGGAGAAGAATGACCGGTTCCGCTTCTTCTACACATTAGCATTTCGCTAATAGTTCAATCCCTCTAGAGGAATATTGAATATCCTCCATGGCAACGTAAAATCTTCTATATCTGATTGGTCCACGTTTTACGATATACGCGTCACACCAATCACAAATAAGTTTGTTATTCCACACTTTTGTGACGTCATTTCCACTTACATAGCTTCTCTGTGCGTGACTCACTCTACATAACCTCACATAATACAATATTTGAAACTCTTTGGGGACAACATAAAATAACTGTTTCAGATGCCCCTCTTCAGAATATATGGAAAATTAACTTAAATCTCCCAATAATATTGTTCCATATATTCTGAAGAATGCCCCAATAATTAAACATTATTACAACAATGAACAATCAATACAATTTAAAATAACAATATAAAATCAGAAATTATTCGAACACAATAATAATAAACAAAACATTTTTCAGTAATTCATAAACATATTTTTTTTTTTTTTTTTTTTAAATCATTTATTCTTGTGAGTGTCAAGGCTTTTGAATGGTTTTAAAAGTGTTTTGTGATATTTTCCTATCATTTTATTATCATCGTCTCTTAATTCGTACGTATGATCCCCAAATTTTCTTACTATTTTATATGGACCTTTATATAACAAATTCATTCTCCAATAGGATTTGATTTTAGAACTGGAGATATTAAATGTCTTTACGAGAACTTTATCATTTATTTCAGGATTCCATTTCGCTCCTTTTCTTTGTATCTTTGATAATCTTTTCTCTGCTTTTTCTTTTATTCTTCGAAATGCTTCAGCACACTTTTCTTCTTCATTCAATTCCATTTCATCTACTTTTAAGGTTGTTGGTGCTTTTATTACTAGAGGTTCAGGTTGTAGTCCAGTCATTAATTCGATTGGTGAAAATTTGGTAGTAGAGTTTGGGGTATTGTTAATGATTTTCTCAATAATATGGCAGTATTTGTACCAGCCTCGGTGGTTAGAATGACACAGAATTCTGAAATACAAGCCTAAATCACGCATCACTCTGATGAAACCAAATCTAATTTTGAAAAATATTTTCCACGTCCTAATTTTGATAATACCTCATCAACTCCAAGAGGTCTGAAGTGATCGGGTTGTGTTAGTGAGTTTATCTTTCTTGCGTCAATCGTCATACGCAGTGTTCCGTTCGATTTATGTACCCAGCACAAAGGATTTAGGTAAGGCGAATTAGAAATCTCTATAATTCCATTTTCTAGCATATCGTTTATTACTTCAGATGCTTGTTGTCTAATAGCGATAGGCACAGATCTACTTTTATGAGTATAAGGAGCAATGTCGTTCACCTTAAATGTATGTATGTACTTATTACACAATCCAGGTTTCGTACTAAAAACGTTCCTGTTCTTTAGTATACATAACCTCAATTGTTCTCTTTGCGCGTGATTTAAATTGTATGTTTTCCCTAACTTTTCTTTCAAAGTTCTTTGGAATATCATTTCTTCCTCTTCTTGTTTTCGCTCGGTGTCGGTATTTAATGTGTTTATTTGGCAACAATGATCTCCAAGGTCAAACGTCTCATTTTCTTTATTATTTAAAAGTAAATTTTCTTTACCACTATCATCTTCTTCATTATTTATTATATCTTCTTCGTATAATATTATATTTTCTACAAAAAACCTATCATTATTTATACTATCCTTCTCATCTTCTTTTAATATAATTTCTTCTAACAAATTTATTTTTATTACTTCATTATCTCCTTTGACCTTCATTTCATGTTTTTCGAAATCTATCACACTTTGCCAACCATACAATACATCATTGCCAATAATAATATCACGAGCTAAGTTTGGTATTACCAATACGATAAAATTGAAATTCAAATCATCTATTCGCGCAGGAATTAACGCTTGATATTTAACTTTATCTTTCTTTTTCCCAATAGCTGTGCTACAGTATACATTACACACGTTTAAATATTCAATCCTAAACTTGGATAGTAATTCCTTGAATAAGTTCTCACTTATTACTGATGAACTAGCTCCTGTGTCTATCAATACTTTATATTCGCTATCGCCTATACGAAGGTTAATCTGAGGTGGATTTACTAATTCCCGATCTTTACTTCTGGAGAGAGTGAGCTTATCTTCTGGTAAATTTTGAATTTTGATTTTGCCCTGTGTCATTTCTACCGAACCACTTTCCAAGGCACAAAATGATTTGGTACTCAGTTTTCCGCATTAGTGCGGTCGGTAGTTACACTAGCAGTTGGGTTGGTACTACCGTTATTTATTTCTCTTTCTATTCCCTGAGTCCGTGTCCTTTCTAGGTTATTGTCTGCCCTTTCAAACCTAGGACCCCCAAAATCTCTTAATGAAGAGTCTTCGATGCTAGTTCCTCTTCCTCTACTTTGATAACCCGTTCTTAAGTTATTTCCCCTGTAAAACCTCAGTTGATTCACCTGATTACTCCTCGCATTTCCCACAGGTTGGTCATTATTATAATTCCTCCTAGGAGTATTTGGAATTCTCCTTCCTATACCTGGCACTACCGATTCATATGTCTTTCTGGGGTTGTACTCTCTTCGTTCATAGTTGTCTCTTGAACGTGCCCCGCCCCAATTTTGGTTAAAACTATTTTGGTTTTGGTTAGTATGGTTGTGATTTTCCCTGAATGTTGGTCTTACTTCCTGTCTATTTACTTGCTTCTGTTCTATATGAGTCTTGTCAGGATCAACTTGACTATGAGTAGAATCAGAATTAAGGTTATGAGCCTCAAATTCTGATAATAACTCAATCATATCAGTAAAGTCGACGGGCTTAGCCACAATTAGGTGGTTTCTAATGTGCGGTGGATAATGTCGTATTAGCATATTCACGATCTCGGTTTCTGACATATCTGGATTCACAAGTTTACTTTTGTTAGCAAGTTTTAGGAAATATTCTGTCATGGACACACCCTTCTTGAACTCGAATTTACCAGTGGCCAGTTCGACTTTAATTCTTCTCTGTCTTTCTGGACCCCAGAACCTATTTATAAACACATTCCTAAACATACTATACGTTTCATGTGATGCTAGTGTTAACCTCAGCCATTCTAAAGCATTTTTCTTCAAACACCTTTTAACAATCATCATCCTAAATTCATTTGGAATCTTTTTAATTTTAAAATATTCTTCTAATTCCTTTAGAAATATTTTGGGATTGTCTCCCGATTCTTCTTCGAAAGTAGGTGGACTTATGTCATGCAACAAATAATTTGTACAATTTGTGTTACCTTGACTGTGTAACTGTGTATGTGTGTGCATGTTTTGTATTTGTCCATTACCATTTACTTCACAATCAGGTGACAAAGATTCTGTATCGTCACTCTCCAAATAATTCTCTAAGTTTTGTACAATATTACCTGAATTACCAGGTGAGTCAATACATGTAATATTCTTAGATTTTATTACCCTCTGGTTCTCAGAAATTTTGCTTGCCTGTAATGCAATCACAACTTGATTCAGCTTGCTAATGTTTTCTTTCTCTCTCTCAAAACTTTCCTGTGCCAAATCTATTCTTGTAATCATTTCACTATTCAACTTACTGACTTCATCATATTTAACTTTTAGTTCATCTTGTTGTGTTTGCACCTCAGTAGCAATTAGTTTAACATCATTTCTGACACTATTTACCTCTCTTACAAAATTATTCTGTATTTCAATATTTTCCTCATGGAATTTCCGTGAATTATCTAATAAGACTACATCTATTTCTTGTCTTATTCTATTCTCTAATTCCCCTATTTCTACTTTTTGTTTTTCTACAAATTCTATTTGTTGTTGCTTAAGGATTTCTGACTCCTTAGCCAATTCACTTCTTATATCTTTTACTACATTTTCCTGACTTATTTTCATTTCCTGAAACATCTCTTTTAACTTAGACATTTCTCCATCATGAGATTCTATTTTCTGTTTTAAAGATTTTATGCCTTCTCTACACTCTTCTCTTCCTTTCTCAATTTCATTTCTTAGGTTACCTAAACCTTGATCTATCCTAGCTTCTAATTTCTCTGAACTTTGATCTACTTTAGCATTTAAATTACTCATTTCCTGCCTTAAATTTTGATCTGCCTTTTCTGAATTTTGATCTACCTTAGCATTTAAATTACTCATTTCCTGCCTTAAATTTTGATCTGCCTTTTCTGAATTCTGTTTTATTTCCTGTCTTATTTCCTGTCTAAAACTATCCATTTTAGCATCAAAATTACTCATCATTTTCTCTAACCTGTCTATTATCATTTCATTACCTTTACTCTGCATAATTTCTGTTCTACTTGTTCCTGCATCATCACTAATCATTCCTTCCACTACTTCCCTGACTTCTTGTATTTCTGCTCTCTTATCACTAACTAGTCTTTCCACTCCTTCCCCAACATTTTTATTCTTATTGTCTGTTAATTTTTTACCTTCCATTTTAGGTAATATTTTTCCCTTTCTTAATAACATAAAAAAATGAAAATTATAATTTTGTCACTTTTTCTATTAATTATCTATTAAGATTTTCCGTACTCACTTTTCTTCTTTCTTCTTTCTTGATTCGAAGTTACCAGTCCATTACACTATTTATTCTCCTGTGGTGTAATCCTCCTTCTGCCTATTCGAGCCATACAGTTGGGCGCCATTTTGGAACAGGATCGATTTCGTATCGTATAGATGGATTGTGAATTATGCCCCTCGTTGAGGTGATCATTTGGAACAGGGTTGGAATTGATGATTCTTGAAGTCCCAGCTTACCTCGGCGTGGCTTCAGTCGGTTGAGCTAGATATCTTCTTTTACAGGGGTGGTACGGCGGAAGGAAATTTTACGTAAAATGAGTAATCATTTTCCTCTGTATTAAATAATGTAGAAACTTTTATTTCCTTACTTCAATTAACACCAGTTCGAACAAGATGTATGATGCAACATTTATAACACTATTCTTACACAAGATTCACTTGATGTGACGCGTTTATCTGGATGCGTGCAAGAATCAAAAGTTTTATACGTTTTTTTACTACCGTGTATAATAATTAAATTGTGTGTCTTCTAGCGATGATATTTAATGTAAAGATTATCTAGTTATAATCGATGATGGTTACGAGAATAAACTTATACTCTTCCGCACACAACGGCGTTTAAGAAGAGAACCTTACATCCGTTCACGGCGACTGTTAGGAGAAGAATGACCGGTTCCGCTTCTTCTACACATTAGCATTTCGCTAATAGTTCAATCCCTCTAGAGGAATATTGAATATCCTCCATGGCAACGTAAAATCTTCTATATCTGATTGGTCCACGTTTTACGATATACGCGTCACACCAATCACAAATAAGTTTGTTATTCCACACTTTTGTGACGTCATTTCCACTTACATAGCTTCTCTGTGCGTGACTCACTCTACATAACCTCACATAATACAATATTTGAAACTCTTTGGGGACAACATAAAATAACTGTTTCAACGTCTAAATGGGAGGTGGTTTAAAAGGTGAACAAACTTACATAAAATTCAAAGAAAATGCAACTCCGTACGCCAGGTTTATAGGAAATGCTCAAACTGGTGACCTGCGTTTTCAGCGTTAAGTATCCCGAGTCAAGGAAATCATAGTAGTGTTATTGCACTAGCTAATCAGATTCACGTTCTTATGAATCACCCCATTTCTTCCTATTAGAATTTACGTATTAAAAAGACGAAGGAAAAAATCAACTACATGATAGGAATCGAACCAACGATCTTTAGAACAGCAGTTTTCAGCCACCAGACCAGTTACAGAAATACGAGTAGGCTGCACGATGCAAGGAGGCAGTTAATCATTGTTCAGTGTCGCACTGGCAGGTGATTACTTCGAGATTTGAGAGATATTTAAGGCATTAAATCTTGAGAACACCAGTAATGAGCTGCTAAGAATCGATATTTCTATATTTCTATATTCGGGAAGCAGTTTTAAAGACATTCTAATCCAATAATTAGGCCCATCTTGTTTAAATTACAACTTATCAGCATCTGATGGCAATAATAATTAGGTTTAACACAATTATCTACATTATGTTTAGCCGCAGACCACGCATTGCCTATCTCAACTTGCTACAATTACGTCTTCAATCGCTGAAATTATTTCGATGTAAATTATTTATAGCAAGTCTACTCATATTGATAATTACATAAAAATAAAATTTTAACCCTTTTTCACGTAAATTTGATGTTTAAATAGTTTGATTTATGGATTAAAAAATATACTCCTGAATAAAGAAGAATTTAATAAATTATATACACATATTATTAATACTGCTTTGATTAATGGTTTTAACAAAGACTTTATACAAAAGAAGATTGAAAAATTTAAATATAAAAAAATGTTAATGATATTTCTACCCTTAAAAATAAAAGACGATTATAATTTTAAAAAAGTTTCTTACCATCCTTGGGTTAATAAACATTTTTAAAAAGTTTTAAATAAGCTGGTATAACTTTAGTTCCTCAAAATAAATATAGTATTAAAAATTTACTACATTTTTCTAAAAAAAGATAAAATTTCTAATAATAAAAAATCTGGTATTTATCAATTTAATTGTTAAACTGTGATCAAGTTTATATTGGAAAGACGAAACGTAATTTGGAAACCAGAATAAAACAACATTTTCGTAACATTAAGTATAAACACACTGATAAATCGGCCATAGCTGATCATTTTTGGTCATTTAACCATGAAATAAATCCGGAAGTTAAATTATTAAAACAATTAAATGGTTCGATTGATTTAATGGTTTGGGAAAATATATTTATTTAAAAAAATAAACATCGCGTAATGAATTTTGAAATACCAGCAGTTGATTCTCTTTTTTGGTTTGTTTCGTTTTCAGATGTTGGTAACAAAACGGGTTGACTGATGATGAAAACAATCTGTTTTTGAAATTGATCTCCATTAGAAAGAAGTATTAACACTAATTTCTTAAGATAAGTGAAGCCTTTGTAACAAACATTTATATTTGTGTATTAATAATTATTTCGATGTAGTTCATTAACACCCTGTATAAGTAATGAAGTAGCATTAGAGATGCCAATTGTAGTTGTGAGTCAAATTATACAGTCCATGCTTTGAGTAGAATATAGTAAGCTCTTAAGAACAATTTAAGGAAGAGTTGGAGCAGAACTCATGTCAAGGTACGTGAGCCAATTACACGAGCAACTGTATCCGATCTCTTTACAACGTTAGAAACTAGCACAAGTTTCTGTGTTATTAAATTGCTTACCTGTTTCAACTTTTACATCATTAGAGAAAACAAAATACTCTATGTACTTTGCATGAAAGCAAAGAGGGAAGGCAATGAAGGGGAAGATGGTAGAGTTGAAGAAGAGGATGGGGGTTGAGAGAGGGAGAGAAAAAGCCTCTAAAGTTAACGAAAGCGGCGCTTGTACGTGTATTTCTTGAAAGGAATAGTTCTCGAGATTCGGTTATACATCTCACACACATGCATTACAGGTGCTTTTGCTTTACACCATTATTTTTTTATTATTTTGTATTAATTATTTAAAAAAGAATTAACTTCGAATAAACTTACAAGGTGCGTTCAAGTTATAACACATCTTACTTTCTCAGGACTGGGACCAGATAAGAACTTCTTACTTTTCTAAAATACAGGTGGACTCTTCGTGAATGCGTGATGGAAATGGCAATACTGTATAGTGCATAGAAGTCTAGTGGCAGCGAAGAGAGTTAGGACTGTTTTTGATACTTAAAACGGCGACGTTTTCATTGCAAGAACAGCGTGTAATCATTGGTTTTCTCCATTTTCGTTTTATGACACCTATTGAAATTCATCGCCAGTTCAGTGAGACATATAGTGATGGTACCATAGATGTGTCTAATGTGCGTTCCTGGGTGCGACAGTGACATCGTGTGACAAAAAACCAAGACAGTTGCAGACATGGCCTCCAAAATTGGCATTTCTGTGGGATCTGTGCACATAATCCTGCATGAAGATCTCAAAATTCTCAATCGGCGATCCTCCAAAACAACGTTCTCCACTCACTGGATCATGTCGTCAGCCCGGCTGGTGCAAGGCTGTGCCTGTCTTGGTTTGTTGTCATACGGTGTTCTGCCTTCATTGAACTGTCACACCCAGGAACAAACATTAGACACATCCATGCTACCATCACTACATGCCTCACTCAACTGTCTTGGTTTGTTGTCACACGACGTTCTGTCTTCATTGAACTGTCACACCGAGGAACGTACATTAGACACATCCATGGTACCATCACCACATGCCTCACTCAACTGTCTTGGTTTGTTGTCAAACGATGTTCTGTCTTCATTGAACTGTCGCACCCAGGAACGTACATTAGACACATCCATGGTACCATCACCACATGCCTCACTTAACTGTCTTGGTTTGTTGTCACACAATGTTCTGTCTTCATTGAACTGTCACACCCAGGAACGTACATTAGACACATCCATGGTACCATCACCATATGCCTCACTTAACTGTCTTGGTTTGTTGTCACACGATGTTCTGTCTTCATTGAACTGTCACTTCCAGGAACGTACATTAGACACATCCATGGTACCATCACCACATGCCTCACTTAACTGTCTTGGTTTGTTGTCACACGATGTTCTGTCTTCATTGAACTGTCGCACCCAGGAACGTACATTAGACACATCCATGGTACCATCACTACATGCCTCACTTAACTGTCTTGGTTTATTGTCACACGATGTTCTGTCTTCATTGAACTGTCGCACCCAGGAAGGTACATTAGACACATCCATGGTACCATCATCACATGCCTCACTCAACTGGCAATGAATTTCAATAAGTATCGCACCATCAAAATGAAGAAAACGAATGATTACACACTGTTCTTGCAATGAAGACGTCGCCATTTTAAGTATCAAAAACATCCTTGCTCTCGTCACTGCCATTAGAGTTCTATGCACTGTAGAGTGCTGCCATCTCTGTCACGCATTCACAAAGAGTCCACGTGTATTTTAAAATAACCAGAAGTTCGTATCTGGTCCCAGTCCTGAAAAAACTAGGTGTTATAACTTGAACGCACCTGGTAGCATCGTCAGCGCAGATTTCCAATAACAGGGTGCTTCCAATTCAACAACTATAGCCAATAAGACAGTAAGATACTGTGACTTTGTGGGTTCATAGAATTAAAACTCCAAGTTGCAGAGATTCAAAATGCTCTTTATTTCGGTAGAAACACGCTTTGGTCAACCCTTACAGTAGCAGAATTACGTAATGTACACAAATACACTCCTGGAAATTGAAATAAGAACATCGTGAATTCATTGTCCCAGAAAGAGGAAACTTTATTGACACATTCCTGGGGTCAGATACATCACATGATCACACTGACAGAACCATAGGCACATAGACACAGGCAACAGAGCATACACAATGTCGGCACTAGTACCGTGTATATCCACCTTTCGCAACAATGCAGGCTGCTATTCTCCCATGGAGACGATCGTAGAGATGCTGGATGTAGTCCTGTGGAACGACTTGCCATGCCATTTCCAGCTGGCGCCTCAGTTGGACCAGCGTTCGTGTTGGACGTGCATACCACTTGAGAGGACGTTTCATCCAGTCCCAAACATGCTCAATGGGGGACAGATCCGGAGATCTTGCTGGCCAGGGTAGTTGACTTAAACTGTCCAGAGCACGTTGGGTGGCACGGGATACACGCGGACGTGCATTGTCCTGTTGGAACAGCAAGTTCCCTTGCCGGTCTAGGAATGGTAGAACGATGGATTTGATGACGGTTTGGATGTACCGTGCACTATTCAGTGTGCCCTCGACGATCACCAGAGGTGTACGGCCAGTGTAGGAGATCGCTTCCCGCACCATGATGCCAGGTGTTGGCCCTGTGTACCTCGGTGGTATGCAGTCCTGATTGTGGCGCTCACCTGCACGGCGCCAAACACGCATACGACCATCATTGGCACCATGGCAAAAGTGACTCTCCTCGCTGAAGGCGACACGTCTCCATTCGTCCCTCCATTCACGCCTGTCACGACACCACTGGAGGCGGGCTGCACGATGTTGGGGCGTGAGCGGAAGACGGCCTAATGGTGCGCGGGACCGTATCCCAGGTTCATGGAGACGGTTGCGAATGGTCCTCGCCGATACCCCAGGAGCAACAGTGTCCCTAATTTTCTGGGAAGTGGCGGTGCGGTCCCCTACGGCACTGCGTAGGATCCGACGGTCTTGGCGTGCATCCGTGCTTCGCTGCGGTCCGGTCCCAGGTCGACGGGCGCGTGCACCTTTCGCCGACCACTGGCGACAACATCAATGTACCGTGGAGACCTCACGCCCCACGTGTTGAGCAATTCGGCGGTACGTCCACCCGGCCTCCCACATGCCCACTATACGCCCTCGCTCAAAGTCCGTCAACTGTACTTACTGTTCACGTCCACGCTGTCGCGGCATGCTACCAGTGTTAAAGACTGCGATGGAGCTTCTTATGCCACGGCAAACTGGCTGACACTGACGGCGGCGGTGCCCAAACGCTGCGCAGCTAGCGCCATTCGACGGCCAACACCGGGGTTCCTGGTGTGTTCGCTGTGCCGTGCGTGTGATCATTGCTTGTACAGCCCTCTCGCAGTGTCCGGAGCAAGTATGGTGGGTCTGACACACCGGCGTCAATGTGTTCTTATTTCCATTTCCAAGAGTGTACAATCGTCAAGGTCGTTGGCCACAAACAAAGAGTTCACTTTCACAACATAGTTGCAAGCACACAAATCAGTTCCGATTACCACTCTCTTGGCGAGACGCCTCTTCCTTATATATCTCTACTCATATTTCTAGACATTTCTGGAAGGTTCTGTAACAAACAAGAAATCAAACTTTCCAGTCAGCTGTCTGTCTCTTTATATATTTCGGCAAGCTTTTATCTCCGCGTTGCGCTATCTGTCTCTTTTTACGCTTCGGCCGCGCCTCCTCGCAACAATGCGGTCGGCGACAATACTATGATATTGCATCGGGATTATTGGATTATTGTAGGTGTCAGTATTCCAAGACAATCCGTTTTTTGGCCCCATAGCTCAGTCGGTATAGCAGTTCCGGGTTAGATTCCTGGCTGGGGGTCAGGAAAAAATTGAAATTTGAATCGTAGACTATGAAGACGCAGAAATGGGAGAGGTATAGAAAAGTGGGTTTCCTAAGAACGAATTAGTATGTTGGAATTCTAAATTTCTTTAGTGTAATATCATCGTGAAGAGGTAGAAACGTTAGCCAGAAAGAGTTGAGACATAAAAGCGGAGTTTAAATGACTGCATCCTGCAGCTCTTTGTGGTTTATAATGTCATATCCAGATGTGCGCATATGCTATTTCTGTCCATTACCTTAACATGTGGAGCGCTTTGTTCAAAGTTCTAGAGATCAAAGAGACCAAGGAGGTCAATAACATTTTAATTAAACAAAGTTGGGTGATCTGCATTAGGTTACCTGATATTATAAACTGTAACGCATATCGGAAACAACCATGCGTTCTGCTAGCAAATCAATATATTTTCCTGCTTAGTATTAAGGGACAGCGTTATAAGTAGGGCCCGGAAGTTGTTGACCTAAAAATTCTCTAAAATGAGCTATATAAAGCCCTTAAAATATAAAAAATGCATATAAAATGTTAAAAATGACCTAACAAAAATTAACAATTTCTTTCATAATAATAAATTAATAACTGTCACAGACAAATAATGAATATATGGTTCGAATAACTACATTTTAAAATTAACTTTCTTAGTAAATAATGCAATTATTGCTACTAAATAATAAATTCAAAATTCATCAGGTCATTTTCAATTTTATAAAATAAGGAAAAATAAGTTACTGTACCCATTAGCCAAAACATAACTTACTTAGCGTTGGTTATCTTCAAGTTATCAAAAGTAAAGTAACGTCGGTTGTCAGCTAAAACTGTTTTATACTTTGAGAAACTTCTCTCAACTTCCACATATGTTATAGATGCATATTTGAAGAACACTATGTCACTGCCTGTTAAATCCTGTTCAAAAATATCAGTTCTGAAGTTTTCTTTTGACACGATATCGGCTTACACGATATGAACTTTTAATCACAGATTATTTTAAAAGCCTCCAAAAGCCCAGGCTCAGGTCTGCCACGGGAATCGAATACGGGCCTCCCGAATGTGGGCTACAGATGAAAATGCCCAATCGTGAAAAGGAAAGAAAATGACCGGAAATGCATCTAAATGTTAAAAAATGACTTTATTATAAAAATGTGGATGCATTTTGATGACCTATAAAAACCACATACACACACACACATACACACACATAAACACACATACACACATACACACACATACACACATACACACATACACACATACACACACATACACACATACACACATACACACATACACACATACACACATACACACACATACACACATACACACATACACACACATACACATATACACACATACACACATACACACATACACACACATACACACATACACACATACACACACATACACACACACACATACACACATACACATATACACACATACACACATACACACATACACACACATACACACATACACACATACACACACATACACACACACACACACACACACACACACACACACACACACACACACACACACCGTATTTGTTCCAGAATACACTTAATTGCAATAAGCATCGTCTGTGACTACTCAGAAAAAAGATGAATTTTCATCAAATTCCGGGCCCTAGTTATAAGTAAATAACTATTTCCTCTCTCGAGAAATTAAAGGTTGCGATAAAGCACTGCTTAAATTTTTGATTCCATATACTTCCTCTACCACATTTGTCCATAATAGAAAAAGGAAGTATTGCATTCAACCCAAATGTTCCGTATCGAAGGCGCTTTAATTCCACTAAATAAAGTAAAAAATATATTTGAACAGTGCTGCGCGTACGCCTTATGGTAATGCAACCGATCATTAGGAACATCACCACAAAATCTGTTATTTTATATGGGAAATTGTCATAAAATCTTATTTTTTCTTTAAACAGGTATCTGATGATATTTATTAAAATACATTTACGATATTTGCACGAAATGGAATGTATAATTGATTTTTCTGTAAATAGCCTGCGAAAACCTGCTTAATCTGAAAATATTTTGTAGGATTTTTGATAACTGATAAACTGCAAGAGATAAATATTTATTGCACAAAAACGTAGTTTACGTCAAATAAATTCTTTTGTGGCATTTAATACGTTATTTATTGTTTGTTATTGCTTCAAATATTAGTCTTCTTCTTAGCGTAGTTGCAAATCTTTTATTTATTGCGAAGGTATGCAAAAGTAAGTCATTTCGAGACCAGTAGATGTCTAATATCACTTTTTTTGGAGCCGCCGCAAAATCAGAGCTACACGCGTGCGCAGGAAAGAAACATACAGATAGTGGCGCGCAGAATTAGACGCTTGCCGAGAGAGAGAAAGAGACAGAGTGATGTCTGGATAGTTCCGTCTTTCTCCCGCTGCGTCACGATTGTTATCGAACGATCGACTCTATTCTAGAACAATGACTGGAGGTGTAAAAACCCCGCAAAGTGTTAGAGCGGAGTCAGTTGAGTTGTGCAGCTGTGCGTTTGAACTGTACAGCAGCGAATTCTTTTGTTTACGCGTGGCAGTGGAACGGGACGACCTTGAAGACTGCTGCTGTGTATGTCACGTCTTTTTACTGCTGCAAGGGTTGTACAAAGTTATTGTTTACTGCAATAAAGAGCATTTTAAATTTCTGTAAATAGACTTTTCATTCTCCGAACCCACGAAGTCACTATAGTGATCACTTTAATTGTATCAATTCTGACTAATGGACGCGTTTTGTACCTTTAGCGAAATGTGTAGTGAAAGAAAGTTTATCTGAATTAACGTAACGAGTAGTAAAATAATTCGCTTCAAGAATAGTTCACAGGGAAAACCCTTGGTGTAGCCTAACTGTCACATTAGACAGTTTTACTGTTTATCAGAATCCTTTTTGCGATTTTACGTAAAGATGGAACTTTTAGGGCTTTATTAATAGATTAAAGGTTTTAACGATTTTAACAACGGACATGAATTAAATTTAATTGCATTATATTGTACCTTTGTTACAGAGTGAATAACCAGACGATATGCAATGTTATCAAAATCTTATCTGTGTATGTATCCTTCATTACTATCACGGTTACCCTTCGCCCGCCTCGGTAGCGTGTGTGGTAGCGTGTCTGCCTCACCAAGAGGTCCCGAGTTTGAATCTCGGTCAGGGTGAGTTAGCTAGATAAGGTTTTTCTGGGGTTTTCCCTTATCCTGAAAGACGAGTGTCGGTTAACTCTAAGTTCTATGGACCCTGGGCTCATCTGAGCATCATTTCATCCATTCCACTCATTGTCCGATTGGGGGACTAAACTACAAAAAATAATAAGAAGAAGATCCCCCTTCACTAGGCTGCAACAAAGTGCATACAATCTATCGGTACTAATGTAATGGAGCAGCAGTATGGACGACGTTGATTATAAAGTGATCTCTCATGGAAATTGTTTTTTATTCCCGTTATATGATTGCGGGGTATATGTTATGAAGTGTAAAATATGGATTAGAAAGCTGTATATAGAGTACAAAGTGGTGGTCTGCTTTAATACTAATTTATTGTGGTAGCGAGAAGAATTTCAGCTCTTCAGGTCATGAAACAGAATGTCCATTTATTTTGTAAGTAATTTCTTAACATTTGTGCATTCTAAATTTCATATAATTGCAAAATATTACGCCTTGATGTACGAGGGGAAAGTTTTATGCATTTCAATACCAGAAAGTGTGCAAGTTAGACTTGCTATGGTTAAGTAAAATCTCGGTGCATTTCTTGTCCTGTTAAGGTGTTCGGTTCAGTGTAACGTTCAGGACGTTTGCAAACACACTGCATATCCCCCTCGACACAGCCGATTAACAGTTCCAATAAGCTTTGTTTATGATCGCGGGGCCAATGATTGCGTTTTGTTTTGCTTGAGATCAATACACTGTGATGCATGTAGTTTTACTACCCCTATTTCAGTTTTCTATCTCGTTACATACAAGCTATTTTAGTTGCCATGACAACCCACAGCTGGTATTGAAAGTTTCTACCCTCTCTAGTGGACTGGTATAGTCAGTAACATCCGAGCGGTGTACACTGCACTAGAGCGTCTAGTAACTAGGCCAAGAGGTTAGTGCTAGATGTGAGTGTGTCGTCTATTGATCACTGTCATCCATTGATCTATTGTTTACTTTTTGCTTCCCTTATCACTTAGCCAGCATGTATCATATTACATCATGTCTATGAACAGTATAGCTCCAAAACGAAATGTTAAAATATTAAAATTGAATATTTAAGTAGTAATATAATTTTGAGTTGAACTAGTACTCAATGCTCCACTTATTGTTAGTATTTACCTAGAACGTGTTTCGTTAGGATCTTCCTAACATCATCAGCTGTTGTCGACTAATAGATGTTGGTTTGATGAACTCATTGGAAGCGTTAGGTGCATCTCTGTCGGTATCTTGATGAACTTGAAGTTTGGGTTTTCTTCACAGGTAGTGTCGAAATTAAACAATTAAATTTTTAATTTACAGGGTACATAGAGCTTAGAGTTACCAGACATTCGTCTTTCAGGATAAGGGAAAACCTCCAACGTTAAGTCATATCGGACGATGAATGAAATGATGTTCAAATGAGTACAGGGTACATAGAGCTTAGAGTTACCAGACATTCATCTTTCAAGATAAGGGAAAAGCTCGAAGGTTAAGTCATATCGAACGATGAATGAAATGATGTTCAAATGAGTACAGGGTACATAGAGCTTAGAGTTACCAGACATTCATCTTTCAGGATAAGAGAAAACCTCCAACGTTAAGTCATATCGGACGATGAACGAAATGATGTTCAAATGAGTACAGGGTACATAGAGCTTAGAGTTACCAGACATTCATCTTTCAGGATAAGAGAAAACCTCCAAAGTTAAGTCATATCGGACGATGAATGAAATGATGTTCAAATGAGTACAGGGTACATAGAGCTTAGAGTTACCAGACATTCATCTTTCAGGATAAGAGAAAACCTCCAAAGTTAAGTCATATCGGACGATGAACGAAATGATGTTCAAATGAGTACAGGGTACATAGAGCTTAGAGTTACCAGACATTCATCTTTCAGGATAAGAGAAAACCTCCAAAGTTAAGTCATATCGGACGATGAATGAAATGATGTTCAAATGAGTACAGGGTACATAGAGCTTAGAGTTACCAGACATTCATCTTTCAGGATAAGAGAAAACCTCCAACATTAAGTCATATCGGACGATGAACGAAATGATGTTCAAACGAGTACAGGGTACATAGAGCTTAGAGTTACCAGACATTCATCTTTCAGGATAAGGGAAAACCTCCAACGTTAAGTCATATCGGATGATGAATGAAATTATGTTCAAATGAGTACAGGGTACATAGAGTTTAGAGTTACCAGAGATTCACATTGATTGTCAATTTCACGTCTTTTTACTGCAATAGAGAGTGTTTTAAATTTCTACAAGCCAAACGTTTGGTTCTACGTAATCCTAGCAGTCACAGTACATACAAACGACTTCCGCGTCACTGATGTGCCACTACCGAATGTATACATTGAGCTAACATGAAATATAGAACTTTTGGACGGTAACACGTCTGCTGCAGGCATAAGATTAACATAGTGTACGTTAAGAGAGTTTATCTTACCCTGGAGTTATCTACTGTATACCATTGTTGTGCAGCTCTCAGTTAATGTTGCCACTTAGTACTAATGGTCTTTATGCTTTAATTACTCACGGTTATAGGTGATATCCCTGTTTCACTGGTAGCTTACCAGTAACTAAGTGTAAGAGAAGACAAACTATCAACACTAGATAATTCAAGAAGCAGTTCATGCAAAGTAAACGGAAAATGTTCTTCTCGCTTGTAAAGCTGGGAGAGCTAAAAGTGACTACCATGGAGAACCGAATCATGAAACGTGAATACGAGAACTAATAGTACGTAATTTGTCCCTTTATAGTGTTAGACAGTGCTCCATATCACTGAAAGAAGACCTATTCTAGGACTTCCGTGAAATCTATTGTGTTAGTTATACATCAAAATCAGAATGTATTTGCTGATTGAAATAAATAAATCTAAAATATTTTGTGTGAGCCCTTTTCTTTCCTTGGGCCATACTGTCTTTTTTGTAATTTACGTCCTACAGCGTTAAGTTATATCGGACGTTGAATGGTGGGTGAAATGATGCTCAAATGAGCCCAGGGCCCATAGAGATTAAAGTTACCCGACATTCGTCTATCAGGATAAGGGAAACCTTGGAAGGGAACCGTATCCAGGTAACTCACCCCGACCGAGATTCAAACTCGGTACCTCTTAATCGTGAGACAGACGCTACCATCTACGCTACCGAGGCGGGCATACTGTCATGTGTTCGCCTCCATACATATGGGATTTGAATATAATGGAAGGGGACAAAATGAACGAATGGTTAGGGGGTAGTGTCTCCGTGGCTTGGATCTTCCTTAAAAAGCAGAAGAAATATGTTTTAAATTATTGTTTGTATACTCCTAATGCGATCATGCTTACTATTGTTCAAGATGCAATGAAATGTATCACCTACAACAGAAAACCACCAAAGCTAAAGGAAGTGACGAATTTCTCGTTTTCAACAATATTATATTATCTGTGCCACTTCGAATCTACGTCTTTCTCCACAATGCCTAGGACGGAGTAGCACGGAGAAGGTACAGGAAAAATCCGTGTCTGTTAGTTCCTTGCACACCTATCATTGGCAGCAAATGGCAATCAGTACTACCATGGTATTCACGCAAAGACTACTAAAGGCATTGAGAAATGACATATTGGCCACTTATCAATAAATATAAAAATGCGCAGTGTAAAAGTTAGCGAAAAACTGCGTTTGTATGTCAAATCCATCGTTTCACACTTTTCATACTTAAAATTAATCATTATTTTCTAATGTTACCTATATTGGAAGAAGAAGACTGAAAGATAAGTCTGCTTCTGCTGGGAAAATTAAAAGTCTTGAGTGTATGATTAACTGTGATGTGATATTGTCACCTGAACGTCGGAACTCCCTATAGAACCGGCCGGCAGCAGCAGGAGACGGAGGTGTTCGGACACGCCCATTCATTTGTCTTATAGCGGTAACGAGGGGGGGGGGGCTGGAAAAACATCACTGTGCCGTATCTGTTCGCTCCACCTGAGTTCTCGAACTTACGGGATATTTCATCTAAACCAGAACCTTCTAGATTGGCCAGCTGACCCTATATAAGCAACACGTCGGGCTGGAGGTCAGTCAGTGTTTGGCAAGCAGCGAAGTAGCGCCGTGTTAGTGAACGAGAAGAATGTGTGCGTGAAACGGAAGAATTTACGTAATTGTGAGCGTACAGTGGAGCTGCAACTGACGAACTGGTGAATTGTAATTGTGTGCATTACGTAATTCTGTGTAATTGGCAAGTGTTCAACTGTGTCGGTGGAAATAAAGAACATTGTTGAGTTTGTGTAATTGGACTTTTCATTTCACGAACCCACAAATTCACAATATTTTCCTTATTAATTAACACAAATAAAGTAAGTCTTCTACTAAGTAACCTATTTTATACATTATAGGTAATAAGGCAAAACTGAATATAAGGGGAGACTTGCTCCTGATCTGTACATAAATATGGAACCAATACTTGGGGTTAACAGCTTAATAATTAAATGAACATTCACAGGAAAAATAAATGATTCTATGAATGTGAAGTCAAAAATGCTCCATTCTTATTTTCCATGCATTTTATTTGGTGCCAATAATCACTATTGAGAAAAGAGGCACGATCCTTTTAGTTCCCTCGTGTGGAAACATTAAGGCACCTACGAAGATACCTAGAATTGATATGTTGATCGGTTATCTACTACCGTAGCTCGATATTTACCTGAGGAAAAAGACGCCTAGTAATATTACATTGTAGGTGACACTTGTGCCAATGAAAAAAGTCACTACTATCGGTGGTATACATATTGTTGCATCACATAATTGAGCTCATTTCAACTATTTCTTTAATTTACTGTTGTTATCTCATATCGGTTTCCTAATGATTAAAAAAGCTAATAAACCATAAAGTAATGCTGGTACTACCAGTGCATTCATGCTTCAGCCACAAATGTAAACAAGTAACAGGGTAATATCTGTTTCATATAACCTTGCCCCGCTGAAATGTATCACTCCGCGTTCAACAACCCTCCCCCTCGCCCTAATTGGCTAATGCTTTCGCGCCATAGGCCATAGGCGGTGCCTTCCCGTCACATTTAAACCTGCAGTAAATGTAATAATTGCCAGGAAGATAAATAAAATCATACAAATAAGGATATGAAGGCATGCAAAAATACAAGTTTATAATGAACTGAGCAAATTGAAACAGAATGACTGAGCAATGAAACTGAAAGAGTTTATAATGAAAGGCCTTTGGCCTTTTCCACTGGGATTTTTTAAACCAGCACACATACCTTTCAAAAATGCTTGTCTTTCAGTCTTAAAAGTCGTGTCACACCATACTTTACTTTTCGTGTGTTCTTTGTGTATATTTAGCGATTTGTATCTCGGTGCAGTGTGGTTGTCCTTAAATAACGTCTTCGCCACACAGCAATATCGCCTCTGTCTTTTAGCACATTTTTCTTGCCTCTTTTTTCATTCACAAATCCCAGCTGTATAAGCAATCTGCTGAAATTTGGTAAATCTGCATCCTAATTTACAACAGACGAAATGTTACTTATGTTAGGGAGTTCGTTTCTAAAGAAAAAAACTATACACATGACGACGCACAACACTTTTCACGTATTTTCTCCGAGCACGCACTTTTGTTTACACTCACACCTGTAACTTCAGAGCACAACTGTTCGACTTCTCTCACTGACAAAGACGGATTCTTCTCTGTGAGTGCATTAAACACATGCAACACAATTCTTTTTTCGCCTGTTTGTAAATAATTATCCTTGCGATACTTAAGCGAAAAACTGGCGGTAGACTCTGCCATTATACATATAATAAGTACATGCGCAATAAACGATCAATAAAATAATTTAGCTCCCGCACTCTCGAATGGCGATGCATGACTAATCCAGTTCAAAACAAGGTCAGTGATAAAAGTCATAAACAAATGTCACCACTACCGCTAAATCACGTGCTATCGTGTCATGTGCTTGAGAGCAAAGGAACCTCCTCTTTACTTCGTTTAAGAATTAACATGCATTTCAGATAAATCAACTCTTGTTGCGTAATATATTTAATTAAAACAGTTACGAAAATATAAATTTGACAATTCTCTTCCAACATATAATGATATATCACTATGTTTAAATAACGAACTAATTTTTACCGCACGACAGTCATTACCACAACAGCAACCAATGAGAGGTGATTAGGTCACGTGACCGTTAAGAGATCCTGGGCAAGCTTACGTGAAACAAGTTTTTTTTTTATAGTTATCGCGTCGATGTGGTTGAGGAAATGTCCCTTGTGAATGAAACAGACTGCTAGGGTTTTTGCAATCTCTGGAAAAGTGATTACTGGTAGGATGGGGTAGTGGAGAACGTTATCAACAGCGTGGTTTTGTTGAGTGAGGACAACAGCAATTCATTTTCCTCTTCCTTCTTGCAGCGAAAATAGTACCTCTTCGAAAGGCTGACTGTACAACTTGTTTGAGAAACTGCATCTTGTTTATAATGATTTTATACACCTGGGTTCTGTAAACTATAAAGCTCTGTTCTGCCTACCACACCCCAAGAGGAAGGGGTGAAGTGAAGGGACCACAGTATACAGACAGGTCACTGAGAAGTATCTGCAATTTCACTTGTTACCGATTTGAATATTAAAATACTAAAACTTATCTCAACTAGGAAGTTGTAATTTTTTAGTGTTCTTATTTTATTTTTTAAGTATATTTATTTGATATGTCCTGGTTATGAAAGGAGAACGCAATTTCAGAGTTCTATTAAAAGTTTTTAATATCAGCATTCTCCTATTTTCACTGTATCTATAGAAATATGCAATAAAAGGAATTTCAACAAATGTCTCTCGATTAGAACGTAATGGTTCGAAAAATAAAGTTTTGTTAGAATAGCCTTTTTTTTTGTAATTTACGTCCTCCAACGTTAAGTCATATCGTTCGATGAATGAAATGGGTGAAGTGATGCTCTAATGAGTCCGGGGTCCATGGAGCTTAGAGTTACCCGACATTCGTCGATCAGGATAAGGGAAAACCCCGTAAAAATCTTGTCCAGGTAACTCACCCTGACCGAGATTCGAATTCGCGACCTCTTGAACGTGAGGCAGTCACGCTACCATCTACGCTACCGAGGCGGGCGAGTAGTTTGTTGAGGAATAAGTAGACGGTGCAACAACACCTGGGCTGGACTGGACTATGCTAAGGGGGGGATTCGGCACGGAGGTCCAAACTTGGTCTATTGTACCTATGATCCCAAGTGGGGCATCCCAGGGATGAAGGATGAGGCGTGAGGAGACAGAGGGTGGCCGTCCCAAGGAGCCACGGCCTACTTTTGTTTTAATGCAGTAGCAACGTAGCATGATTTATACTTTAGGTAACAACTACTTTGGAAGTTTTTTATTACTTTTCTGTCTTTCTGATACCCCATAGGGGAGGGGTTCTTTCCACTTCAGATGCCATGGTGCGAGCGCTGCGGACCCTTAGCCCTAGTGGTACCTCTGAATTACTAGAAGTACGTCGGGCCGAACATTCGAGCCCCTCCCGAATGGGAGATGTTTATTTTGGGTTGGTCTCGACATAGTAGTGGTTTCCGCCACCCTTGGGTGTTTGGTATCCACCCACCACAAGAACGCAAGGCATAGGAATGTGTAAAGTAATCACTTTTGCTGTCCGCATGATGTTTGTCCTCATCGTCTGGATATGATAACGATGCGAGGTTCATGTAAAATACAGTGTTGTCACATAACTCAATCATACATAATACCTATCACTGTAGTTACTGAAACGAGTATTAGATCTGGCAGCATAGGTGACTCATATGCACCCTCATACACTCATTTCGTAGTAAACAAATCCTCTACCAGAGCAGATACACAGTCCAAGCCCCTCTCCCTCTTCAGGACGCGCTTGCCTTCTATAAAGGGTAGACAGTACATAATACCTATCACTGTAGTTACTGAAACGAGTATTAGGTCTGGCGGCATGGGTGACTCATATGTACTCTCATACACTCATTTCGTAGTAAACATACCTACTACCAGAGCAGACAAGCACTACAAGCACCTCTCCCTCTTCAGGACGCGCTTGCCTTCTATAGAGGGTAGACAGTACATAATGCCTATCACTGTAGTTACTGAAACGAGCATTAGATCTGGCAGCATGGGTGACTCATATGTACTCTCATACACTCATTTCATAGTAAACAGATCCTCTACCAGAGCAGACAAGCAGTACAAGCCCCACCTCTTGCGGCCGCGCTTGCCTTCTATAGAGGTTAGACAGTACATAATACCTATCACTGTAGTTACTGAAAGGAGCATTAGATCTGGCGGCATGGATGACTCATATGCACTCTCATACCTCATTTCGTAGTAAACAAATCCTCTACCAGAGCAGATACACAGTCCAAGCCCCACACCCTCTTCAGGACGCGCTTGCCTTCTATAGAGGGTAGACAGTACATAATACCTATCACTGTAGTTACTGAAACGAGCATTAGATCTGGCAGCATGGGTGACTCATATGTACTCTCATACACTCATTTCATAGTAAACAGATCCTCTACCAGAGCAGACAAGCAGTACAAGCCCCAACTCTTGCGGCCGCGCTTGCCTTCTATAGAGGTTAGACAGTACATAAGACCTATCACTGTGGTTACTGAAAGGAGCATTAGATCTGGCAGCATGGGTGACTCATATGTACTCTCATACACTCATTTCATAGTAAACAGATCCACTACCAGAGCAGACAAGCAGTACAAGCCCCACCTCTTGCGGCCGCGCTTGCCTTCTATAGAGGTTAGACAGTACATAATACCTATCACTGTAGTTACTGAAACGAGCATTAGATCTGGCAGCATGGGTGACTCATATGTACTCTCATACACTCATTTCATAGTAAACAGATCCATTACCAGAGCAGGCAAGCAGTACAAGCCCCACCTCTTGCGGCCGCGCTTGCCTTCTATAGAGGTTAGACAGTACATAATACCTATCACTGTAGTTACTGAAACGAGCATTAGATCTGGCAGCATGGGTGACTCATATGCACTCTCATACACCCATTTCGTAGTAAACAAATCCTCTACCAGAGCAGACAAGCAGTACAAGCCCCACCTCTTGCGGCCACGCTTGCCTTCTATAGAGGTTAGACAGTACATAATACCTATCACTGTAGTTACTGAAACTAGTATTAGATCTGGCAGCATGGGTGACTCATATGCACTCTCATACACTCATTTCGTAGTAAACAAATCCTCTACCAGAGCAGACAAGCAGTACAAGCCCCACCTCTTGCGGCCGCGCTTGCCTTCTATAGAGGTTAGACAGTACATAATACCTATCACTGTAGTTACTGAAACGAGCATTAGATCTGGCAGCATGGGTGACTCATATGTACTCTCATACACTCATTTCATAGTAAACAGATCCACTACCAGAGCAGACAAGCAGTACAAGCCCCACCTCTTGCGGCCGCGCTTGCCTTCTATAGAGGTTAGACAGTACATAATACCTATCACTGTAGTTACTGAAACGAGCATTAGATCTGGCAGCATGGGTGACTCATATGCACTCTCACACCTCATTTCGTAGTAAACAAATCCACTACCAGAGCAGATACACAGTCCAAGCCCCTCTCCCTCTTCAGGACGCGCTTGCCTTCTATAGAGGGTAGACAGTACATAATACCTATCACTGTAGTTACTGAAACGAGCATTAGATCTGGCAGCATGGGTGACTCATATGCACTCTCACACCTCATTTCGTAGTAAACAAATCCTCTACCAGAGCAGATACACAGTCCAAGCCCCTCTCCCTCTTCAGGACGCGCTTGCCTTCTATGAAGGGTAGACAGTACATAATACCTATCACTGTAGTTACTGAAACGACTGGCGGCATGGATGACTCATATGCACTCTCATACCTCATTTCGTAGTAAACAAATCCACTACCAGAGCAGATACACAGTACAAGCCCCTCTCCCTCTTCAGGACGCGCTTGCCTTCTATAGAGGGTAGACAGTACATAATACCTATCACTGTAGTTACTGAAACGAGTATTAGATCTGGCGGCATGGATGACTCATATGCACTCTCATACCTCATTTCGTAGTAAACAAATCCTCTACCAGAGCAGATACACAGTCCAAGCCCCTCTCCCTCTTCAGGACGCGCTTGCCTTCTATAGAGGGTAGACAGTACATAATACCTATCACTGTAGTTACTGAAACGAGTATTAGATCTGGCGGCATGGATGACTCATATGCACTCTCATACCTCATTTCGTAGTAAACAAATCCTCTACCAGAGCAGATACACAGACCAAGCACCTCTCCCTCTTCAGTACGCACTTGCCTTCTATAGAGGGTAGACAGTACATAATACCTATCACTGTAGTTACTGAAACGAGTATTAGATCTGGCGGCATGGATGACTCATATGCACTCTCATACCTCATTTCGTAGTAAACAAATCCTCTACCAGAGCAGACAAGCAGTACAAGCCCCACCTCTTGCGGCCGCGCTTGCCTTCTATAGAGGGTAGACAGTACATAATACCTATCACTGTAGTTACTGAAACGAGTATTAGATCTGGCGGCATGGATGACTCATATGCACTCTCATACCTCATTTCGTAGTAAACAAATCCTCTACCAGAGCAGATACACAGTCCAAGCCCCTCTCCCTCTTCAGGACGCGCTTGCCTTCTATAAAGGGTAGACAGTACATAATACCTATCACTGTAGTTACTGAAACGAGTATTAGATCTGGCGGCATGGATGACTCATATGCACTCTCATACCTCATTTCGTAGTAAACAAATCCTCTACCAGAGCAGATACACAGACCAAGCACCTCTCCCTCTTCAGTACGCGCTTGCCTTCTATAGAGGGTAGACAGTACATAATACCTATCACTGTAGTTACTGAAACGAGTATTAGATCTGGCGGCATGGATGACTCATATGCACTCTCATACCTCATTTCGTAGTAAACAAATCCTCTACCAGAGCAGATACACAGTCCAAGCCCCACTCCCTCTTCAGGACGCGCTTGCCTTCTATAGAGGGTAGACAGTACATAATACCTATCGCTGTAGTTACTGAAACGAGTATTAGATCTGGCGGCATGGATGACTCATATGCACTCTCATACCTCATTTCGTAGTAAGCAAATCCACTACCAGAGCAGATACACAGTCCAAGCCCCTCTCCCTCTTCAGGACGCGCTTGCCTTCTATAAAGGGTAGACAGTACATAATACCTATCACTGTAGTTACTGAAACGAGCATTAGATCTGGCAGCATGGATGACTCATATGCACTCTCATACCTCATTTCGTAGTAAACAAATCCTCTACCAGAGCAGATACACAGTCCAAGCCCCTCTCCCTCTTCAGGACGCGCTTGCCTTCTATAGAGGGTAGACAGTACATAATACCTATCACTGTAGTTACTGAAACGAGTATTAGATCTGGCGGCATGGATGACTCATATGCACTCTCATACCTCATTTCGTAGTAAACAAATCCACTACCAGAGCAGATACACAGTCCAAGCCCCTCTCCCTCTTCAGGACGCGCTTGCCTTCTATAAAGGGTAGACAGTACATAATACCTATCACTGTAGTTACTGAAACGAGTATTAGATCTGGCGGCATGGATGACTCATATGCACTCTCATACACTCATTTCGTAGTAAACAAATCCACTACCAGAGCAGATACACAGTCCAAGCCCCTCTCCCTCTTCAGGACGCGCTTGCCTTCTATAAAGGGTAGACAGTACATAATACCTATCACTGTAGTTACTGAAACGAGCATTAGATCTGGCAGCATGGATGACTCATATGCACTCTCATACCTCATTTCGTAGTAAACAAATCCTCTACCAGAGCAGATACGCAGTCCAAGCCCCTCTCCCTCTTCAGGACGCGCTTGCCTTCTATAGAGGGTAGACAGTACATAATACCTATCACTGTAGTTACTGAAACGAGTATTAGATCTGCGGCATGGATGACTCATATGCACTCTCATACCTCATTTCGTAGTAAACAAATCCACTACCAGAGCAGATACACAGTTCAAGCCCCTCTCCCTCTTCAGGACGCGCTTGCCTTTAATAAAGGGTTGACAGTACATAATACCTATCACTGTAGTTACTGAAACGAGTATTAGATCTGGCGGCATGGATGACTCATATGCACTCTCATACACTCATTTCGTAGTAAACAAATCCTCTTCCAGAGCAGATACACAGTCCAAGCCCCACTCCCTCTTCAGGACGCGCTTGCCTTCTATAGAGGATAGACAGTACATAATACCTATCACTGTAGTTACTGAAACGAGTATTAGATCTGGCGGCATGGATGACTCATATGCACTCTCATACCTCATTTCGTAGTAAACAAATCCTCTACCAGAGCAGATACACAGTCCAAGCCCCACTCCCTCTTCAGGACGCGCTTGCCTTCTATAGAGGGTAGACAGTACATAATACCTATCACTGTAGTTACTGAAACGAGTATTAGATCTGGCGGCATGAATGACTCATATGCACTCTCATACACTCATTTCGTAGTAAACAAATCCTCTACCAGAGCAGATACACAGTCCAAGCCCCACTCCCTCTTCAGGACGCGCTTGCCTTCTATAGAGGGTAGACAGTACATAATACCTATCACTGTAGTTACTGAAACGAGTATTAGATCTGGCGGCATGGATGACTCATATGCACTCTCATACACTCATTTCGTAGTAAACAAATCCTCTACCAGAGCAGATACACAGTCCAAGCCCCACTCCCTCTTCAGGACGCGCTTGCCTTCTATAGAGGGTAGACAGTACATAATACCTATCACTGTAGTTACTGAAACGAGTATTAGATCTGGCGGCATGGATGACTCATATGCACTCTCATACACTCATTTCGTAGTAAACAAATCCTCTACCAGAGCAGATACACAGTCCAAGCCCCACTCCCTCTTCAGGACGCGCTTGCCTTCTATAGAGGGTAGACAGTACATAATACCTATCACTGTAGTTACTGAAACGAGTATTAGATCTGGCGGCATGGATGACTCATATGCACTCTCATACACTCATTTCGTAGTAAACAAATCCTCTACCAGAGCAGATACACAGTCCAAGCCCCACTCCCTCTTCAGGACGCGCTTGCCTTCTATAGAGGGTAGACAGTACATAATACCTATCACTGTAGTTACTGAAACGAGTATTAGATCTGGCGGCATGGATGACTCATATGCACTCTCATACACTCATTTCGTAGTAAACAAATCCTCTACCAGAGCAGATACACAGTCCAAGCCCCACTCCCTCTTCAGGACGCGCTTGCCTTCTATAGAGGGTAGACAGTACATAATACCTATCACTGTAGTTACTGAAACGAGTATTAGATCTGGCGGCATGGATGACTCATATGCACTCTCATACACTCATTTCATAGTAAACAGATCCACTACCAGAGCAGATAAACAGTCCAAGCCCCTCTGCCTCTTGCGGCCCCGCTTGCCTTCTTGTGTTGGGTAGACAGTATGACTAGATTGAGGGATGTCTAAAAGGATCCCTTGCAGAGCTTGGTGTGCCAGATCATCGGCGACCCTACCGAGGTTATCGGCAGTCTTCTCAGATGGGTCCACTTCCACCTGAAGAGGGGGATTGGGATTGGGATTTTATTGCGGAGGGAATTCTGTACGTAGGCCACCATGATGGGCCCATTGTTCCGAATCCCCAAAGTGGGGGCACCCCGGGAGTAAGGATGAGGAGAAGGAGACAGTGGGCGGCCGACGCAAGGAGCCACGACAGTACAGAGGGCAGTGTCCCTACAGTTTACTTGGATAGAGATTTCCCCCGACAGGCCAGGACAACGAACACGCTCCCCTACTGCGGGACGGTAACGAGCCCAGCCCCCAAAGGTCTCCCAGGCAGGCGATCCAAGCCTCAAAGGTCCCTGGCTGGTGGTCCCGAAATGGTTCCAGCAGAGGAGCGAAGACTGGCAACTGACCTACTGGAGGAGGAAATAATTTTCCTCAGAGCATGTCATCCTGCCATGCACCGCCGAGACTCCCACCAACACTTCTACCCTGAAAGAGACCACCAAATAAGAGATGATATGAAATGATAATGGAGATGAAATGGAGGGACAGAAAATTTGGGGGATGTAATTAACCTACTCAGCATTCGCCTAGCGACCCGGTAAAACCCCGAAAAACCCATGAGTCAGGTAGGTCGGCCACGGGAATTGAACCCAGGCCTCTCAAATGCGGGCCACAGACGAAACCGCCTGAGCCATACCGCTTGGTTGAAGGGGGGGAGGCTATTTAGATTGAAGGTATTCTCCTACAGGAAGATTGCTTCGGCGCTCCCTGGTAACAGACAAGAAGTTTCGACTCCCGGGTAGACCTCGCTCCACATTGTCTTTCTTATAAGGACTTTACATGGTTCGAGTTAATTGTGTTTTAAACATGCCGTTTTTATTCTAAGGTTCATTTTAATAGAAGAGAACGGAGTCAAAAGTCTACTGTCTCATTAGATTAGATCATCTTCAGTTGTATTAATATACAGCATTAAATGTCACAGATGCAATAAAAATCTCGTGTGACATGGACACTCGTCTTGCAAGATGGTGGACTGCCATTACTATTACCTATAACTATTCATTCTTACTATTGCTTTCTACCTAAGATCTGGTTGTGCTATTAAATATCCAGTCCAGTGTTTGTTTTGGCACGATTTGAACGGAATCCGGGCCACAAATGTTATGCCAGCGGTATTTAAATATAAAATGTGACGGAAATCTAAAAGGCAAACTAAACTAACACAGTTTGTCACGAACTTTACAATAGACACCCTCAGGCTATATACAGTTTGATTTAATTGACGTAAGCAAAATCAATTAATGTCACACCGATAACATGGAATCCCCAGTTTCACATAAAAGCAATATCCGCTTGAATATTCAACGACACGCAAGTTAATGCTTTGTGTTGTCCGTCAAAGAGTTACCTACCCTTTTGTACTTTTGCATGACCTTTCAAATATGACAATGCCTATCTGACCTGTGACTCTCTTCGTCTAGTACACTTTGCTACTTTTTTAGAGATAAATTATTTTATTTCACCCAAAAATTCGATACATATATTTCACTGGAAATACACATTTTGAGCACCTTGTATCGAAAAAACCATTCCTAGGAAACCACGCGTGCGTGTGTACATGCCAAAACTAAATGTGGCTTACATAGCAACCTTAGTGTTTAAGTTTTACACATTCCGAGCAACACGAACCTTTTCAAAACTACTCATTAATGGAAAATAATTAGCTACTTTTATTATCTTCATCAACCCTGTAACAATTTTAAATGAGTTGGCACCGCAGCTCAGTCAGTAGAACACCTGCCTGCCGTACGAGGGGTCCCGGGTTCGATTCTCGGCTGGGGATGGGTGTTTTTCTCCAAGACAATTCCTCATCTTCCCTATTGTCTGGAAGTATGAATGAGAGTGCGAATGTGTGTGATCTAATGATTAAAGCCAACGAATACGAGTTAACACCTTCGATATGTTCCAAAGGAGAACGGTCGCCGATATGACCAATGGAGTTAAAGGCGGGGTATAAATGGAACAAAAAATTTAAATGAAACACCCTTTCACTGTTTTTAATTTACTCGATAGCTCTGACAATTATGAATAAAATGTCAGATGTTAAGGTTATTTCATGGCCAGTTTTACATTATGATTTTTAATAACCTGTGAAGTGTTTAATAACACTGAATGTATTTTATATAATTTTGTATTATCGTAGTGCATCATTTGTGTAAAATAAATGTATTGTTGCAGTTTTCAGATATCCACACAAACACTCACACACGCGCCTTTTTGAATAAGGGAAATTTCACTGTACTCACACAGTTACGCACTGTATATAAACCATGTGCTGTGGAGTAGAACCGCAACGCCCAAACCTGCCGCATGCGACCACTTGCAAGTAGCGGCTGGACATCCCTCGTCAGCTCTGTGTCCGCTGCGGGGGACGGCACTCCTTACGTATGCCATGTGTAGGGGTAAACAATCCCTCCTGTACTAAGCTGTGTTATGCCTATATGTCCCTACATATTCTCCACTCATTTTCGGGTACTTCCAGCTATACTCCGCACATGGGCCCCACATAGAGCAGAGGTGATACCATCAAACTCTCAAGTGTGTACAGGTATGAGCATAGTGACAGCTCCCTTGTGAGGATATTACGAGATACAACGTTTTCTACCGATGACAAATTCACACAAAATCAGTATGTGCATTGATACAAAAAGTTATGCTTATATCTTCGCTAAGTTAGAAATTGTTTGAAATTATGTAAGGATTCAGTTATTGGCGGTAACAAGCTCTTGCGGTGGAAACAAGAGAAAGGAGAAAAATAACAATTATAAACACAAAGATCTGCTTACTCCAACAATAGAAGATACTCTTCAGTCCTGCTACAAACGTCTCTTCACTTCCTTTGATGAACATGGAAATGTAATTCTGAGACAGATTCCTCAGCATATTCCACAAGAACGAGCATGGAGAAGATTGAAGCGAAAACGTCACACAGATCTACTAATTTGAAATGATCTCAAAACACTTTAAATGAAGACAGTCACTGGACTGCTACCTCAATACACGTTTACTATTCTTTTGAATAATTTTATCTTTGTTATCTAAACTAAAAATACTTTGTATAGGTATAGAAAGTTTTCAATAAATTAAAAAAAAAAAAATTTTGAGCACCTTCATTAGATGACTCTAAATTTGTAACATCAAAATATTTCGACAACGACTAACTTTACAGAAAATGTGTCTGGTACAAATGGAGTAGTACATTGATGAATTGTTTTAGAAAATATGATCTTTGTATCAGTAACTTTATTAGTATGTGTTTTTTAATCTGCATGCTGTGTTTTTCGAGGACGATGAACTAAAAATCAAGTTTGCTATTTACCTCACTTTTGGTTTTTAGTTGTTTGAAGATAAGTGCGCGGACTTTTTCTTTCTAAAATGCTTTTTAAAGGAACCGTAAATATGTGTTTTCGATCAAATGTCGATATCCTAGTTTATATTTAGTAGAGTTCAGCAATTTCTCTGGTTACTGTTGCTAAGTGGGTGAGAAATAAGCTTATTTTAAAAGCAGGATTGTAAAATAACGACGAACAGAGAAAGTCGTGTGATTATTTCACACAAACTTTGCTTCGTTTTCCTTTTACAATATTTCACACGTTACCCTTTGTAATAACTGTTGTCGAGATATTTTTAAGGTATCATAGCAGGATGTAGTTACGAAAATGTCCCTTTTAAACTAACACCAACACTAGCAAGGTTGTTATCAAAATGTCCAGATGGGACTTACCCTTTTAGGAGACGCTGGTTGTACGGCACACCATATGCTCCGTTCCGACGTCTCACGTGCTCTGTGAGATTTCATCCAACTTGCGCTGCATCCCTAGTCATATCACACAATGCGCGCGCACCATCATCGTGCTCTTTACGTCTTGTTTTGGTTCAGCAAAATTGATATTAAATATTCTAACATTAATCTTGAGGAGAATATGACAGCTGTCTGAAGTTTGATTGGCTTATTAATGAAGGAACTCTTCTTCAAACTTGGTATTTAATTTCAAGGATGCTACAGGAGGGTCTTCTCAAACAATCACTGATATTGATAAGTGTTTGTTACAGCTCTCTCTATCTCGTGTATACTTTACGTAACTACATGAAGTATTGTACCTACTCCACCCGAAATTTCGATACCTTATTTCAATGGATATCTATTGTGACGACTTATAAATTCATAAAACAATGTACTAAAGACCAGACATGCGACCTTCTGTCACTATACGTGAAGTCATTTTCTGGAAGCTCATGTTACAGGAATGGATTGTGTGATTACTTGTGATGACAAAGGCTTCATTATGCTACTTTGTCAGCTAATATTTTATATTTTAAGTTCCCGAATTTTGACTTGGCAGTGAAACTTACCCACGTACTTAAATTAAACTGCTCTTTAAGGGTATGTATGTCTGAAATGTTCAAATTCTGAACTAATAATGCTAGCTTTTTCAAATTTACATCATAGGTGTAGTATAATGTAAACATGTTACAACCTAAATTTAAACCATTTTTCTCCAGCAGTTTAGAAATTATGATAAAGTTTGTATGTTTTTGTTACGTCACTAAAAAGTCCCTTGCGACAAAATATTTTGAATTTTGGTCTAATATTTTAACCCTATGTTCATAATACACATACTTTTTGAAATTGCTCTGGGTTTTTCTGTGTCTCCTTTAGTTTAGGTCACAAAAATTTTTTAATTTACAAATATTCTTTTTTTTTGTCTAAAAAACTGGATAAGTTTTGTGTTTGAAAATTAAAAATATATGCTTATATACATTTCACAATAAAACCTAGGGCAATTTCCATTCCTCATGATACTCTGAACCTGTGTAGAAAATTTCATGAATGTAGTACAAAAACTGCATCGCAAGGAGCATTTTACATGAAGAAAAATGCTGAAAATATGAACATTGAGAAAACAGCGATTAAAGATTTGATTGCATAACTCACATTAAATTCCACCAGGCTGATAGGTTGGACCCTCAGATTTCTTTTTCCTCTCCTCTGTTGCTGCTTTTTCCACCTTTTTCTTCTTTAGATGTTGCTTTTCTTCTGCACAACTTCGCTTCTTGCTTTGCAGGATACGAGTCTGATCTCGCTGCACTGAAGTTTTCCTTGCTGAGTCTACTACACTTTCACCTCTGATATTTTGCTGCAGCTCCAATGACTTAAGACTACCCATGTTAAACTCACTGATGCTTTTAATAACAGCAAGATCCAATTTTTGTTTTGATATCAAAACTTCCTTTGAGCACTTATTCCACATGACATGATGCAAAGATTCATTGGCATTCTGTGTTTTTCCTGTTTTGCAACTCCCTAGTAATGTTGTAGAAGCCAGCCTCTGATATATTGGCAACATTTTAGGAACTATTTTGTCTGAAAGCCTTATTTTTCTTTTCTTGAATTGAAAATTTAAGAACGGAAAACAGACAAAGAACGTAGATCTAGGCAAAAGAGGGCGTGACTCTCACAGAGTTTAAAGGCCACCGACATTTAAATAAGCATTTAAAAATGGCGTTCGGAGGCAAATTATGCATTTTTCACATTCGGGAATGTCTAAATGATTTTATAGAATTAAAATAAAAAAGTCGTTATTTTCACGATTTTCATGAAATTTCAGTCATACATACCCTTAAAGATCACTTCGACGATGGAACTTGAAAAATCAGGAATCTCACCAATGGCTAGGCGATTTCATCTGTGACCCTCATTCGGGAGGCCCGGGTTCGATACCCGTGGACGACCAACCTGACCCATGGGTTTTTGGGGTGGTTTCCCGGGTCGTTAGGCGAATTGCTGGGAAGGTTAATTACATTCCCCGAATTTCCTGTCCCTCCATTTCATCTCCATTATCATTTCATATCATCTCTCATCTGATGGTCTCTTTCAAGGTAGAAGTGTAGGCGGGTGTCTCGGCGGTGCATGACAGGATGATATGCTCTGAGAATTACTTCCTCCTTTGGTAGGTCGGTTGCCGGCCTCAGCTCCTCTGATGGGACCATTTCGGGTCTGCTAGCCAGGGACCCTTGGGACTCAGATCGTCTGCCTGGGATCATTGAGGCTCGGCTGATGGGATCGTTGCCGTCCTGTAGTAGGGGGAGCGTGTTCGTTGTCCTGGCCTGTCGAGGGAGGTCTCTATTCAAGTAAACTGTAGGGACCCTGCCCTCTGTACTGTCGTGGCTCCTTGGGTTGGCCGCCCTCTGTCTCCTTCACCTCATCCTTCCTCCCGGGGGTGCCCCACTTGGGGGCATAGGAACAATGGGCCCAGCATGGTGGCCTACGTACCAAATCCCCTCCGTAATGAAATCCCAATCAGGGATCTCCGCAAAGGTAACACTAACAGCTGCCCGTTAATCGCAAATGCGTACTCTACACTCATTGTTATGTAAATTAGCAGCTTTATATCAGAGTTTACATGTCACCACATCTCTAGCCACTCTTAGAGTATAACCCTCTGACCTACCTCCGTCCAGTCACACAGGAGACCCCTAGATGAAGACTCCTGTAGCTCTCTCACATCTGATGTTGGAGACGCCATAAGCTTACGTGGAGACGCTCATTGATAAACATACAGAAGAAAATATGAAGAAAATGTGGTGAATGAAGAACATGCAACCCCCTCCAAAATAAAGTCAGTTTTAAGATATGTTAAGTCTCGTGATATACCGCATTGGGCTCCAAGTCATTAACAAGCCAAAAGTAACCTCCGATATCCATACTCAGCGAAACTGGACTGACGTTCGATTACGTGAATATGCAATACAATTTTTGCCACTACATTTTTAAAAATTTCGATACGTCTGGAAGAATTGGAATTTCCAGTGACCACTTGAGTGATTTTTTCATATTAACACCTCCCCCCCCCCACACTCACACAGATTAGTCTAGTTTTATGCAAACAATTTTGATCCAAGAAGGGAAGTGTAAGTTACTCTATGAGCAGTTAACAGAAATAATTGGTCTCACATTAATGTTTCTAAATGAGGCCATTTTAAGTTAAGAAGTCACTGAACGAAACAGGAAGGTAAAGATGGTAGAAGGTGGTGAGATTATTGATTACCAGATTCCGGTGCTTTGATATTCTCTTTGTTCTGAAACGCTGCTATTCATGAGAGGATTACACAGGCAAGGAAATGGGACTTAATGATGAATAGAAAATCGTCCAGGCAATCTTAGAGGAACATGGAAGTCAGGAATCTTTGTAGCAGAGGTAATGTTGAAATAACTTTGGTTGGATTAAACACTCACTCACTTACTGCCCACCTTTCTGGTGTGACGTGTCTGCCTTACATTCAAGAGATCTCGACTTCGAATCTCGGCCTTATCTGAATAAGGTTTTACCGGGGTTTCCCCTTATCCTGATAAATTAAGTCTGGTATCTCTCTCTCTATTTCACCAATTTTGTTCATTATTCGATATGACTTAAGTTGGAGATAGTTTAAAAAACTACCCACTCACTGGGTTTCACAGCTTTTTTTTCTGTAACAATCGTTTTTCATTCGATTTCTTATCAAAAATAGACGTTGTTTCCTTAAATCTGTTCTACAGATTATGAACTGTTTTTCTTTGAGAGATGAAATCTTACGAACAACAAGGAAGTTTGTTTATACATCTCCAACTCAGTTCTGCTTGTTGTCGTATAGGAATCATATATGAAGTTTCTGTACGACTTCTTGGCATTATGACAGCACTGGCAATGAAAGACGTAATTTCAGTACGTTCAACTTCTCTATAGCACAGCCTTCGCATCACATGATTAGTCGGAACGCGGAAAGGAAGGAAAATGGAGCTTTAACCGGTTTGAAACACAAAAGTCCAGGTCAAGCAAGCAATTCCCCGTAATACGACCACGCGTAGATATGAGGACTCCAAGATTGCTGCTGTAGTTGAACGTTGCAAAATGTTCTTTTATATAGATAAAATGAAACAGCTCCTGATATAGTATTGTAACGGGGAGCGCTGAAACACCCTGTGAGCAGCTGGCAACGGAAGACAGGGGAGGCTCGGTTAGTCACGCCTTTCCCTCGTTTGTCTTATAGTGGTGACAGCCAGCGGTCGGAAAGAAACATAATTGTGCGTCTGTTTTCCTTCCACCTGGTTCTCGATCTTTCTGTTACCAGAACAATCGTGTAAACACCAGAAACCGGCGATATTCCTATAAAGAGGGTTACAGACAGACAGTGTGAGTCAGTTGTTGAGTTGGTTTTGGTGTAGTCAGTCAGTTGTTGGTTTGAGTTGGTCAATCAGTTGGTTAGTGAATGAGGACAGTTCTTGGTGTAAGAAGGCAGTGTTAGTGACGTGTTAATGAACGAAAGGGTTGTGCAACGGAAGACTGTACGAACTGTGTATGGGTATCGAAGTTTATGTAATCGCGAGTACAAGTGAAGTTGTAACGGACGAACTGGTGAATTGTAATTGTGTGCAGCAAGTAATTTTGTGTAATTGGCAAGTGTTAAACTGTAAGTCGGTGGAAATAAAGAACATTGTTGAGTGGTGTAATTGGACTTTTCATTTCACGAACCCACAAAGTCACACTGGCGTCAGAAGTGGGATATAACACAAAGTCACACTGGTGTCAGGAAGCGGGAAAACAACATCACCGAACATTACAACGATGGAGGCAGCATTAGAAAAGATTTTAGCGGAACTGCAAGAAATAAAGACGGCTAAAGACAACATCACCAGGAAGATGGAAGAAATGCAGGCCGAATTAACAGAGAAGCTGGAGACTAGAAATAACCTGGCCGCGGAAGTGCTGGAGACTAGAAATAACCTGGCCGCGGAGTTGAAACTAATCAGGACGGCTAGGGAGAACATCGCCGAGAAGATGGAACAAATGAAGGCCGAGTTAACCACGGAAATGAGAGCAGCGAATGACGGTCTGGCTACCGAAATGAAGGTGGCGAATGAGGCTCTCGCCGCCAAGTTTGAGGAACGGTTGGCCGGCGTGGGGGATGACGTCACGAACCCGGGCAAGCGGAAGGGTCAAGTAGACGACCGCCTTAATGATTTAGAGGAAAAGGCCGACAACATCGCAAAGCCCCTCGCCCGCCTGACGGAGGAAAACCGGCCTTATGTGTGGACGGAGGACGCCGAAGACGCTTTCCAGCACCCGAAGGGGACCCTGTGCAGTGCTCCTATTTTGGGTTTCCCACAACCGGGTGGCGCCTTCATTGTGGACACCGACGCCAGCGACCATTGCATTGGAGGTGTCCTATCGCAGATCCAGGACGGCCACGAGCGCACAAGAGTGGAAGAGGAGGAGCGTGCCGCAGCAGTCCGAGTAGTTGTGGCAGTGCCTGCTGAAGGCTGGGATAGCGCAGGCCTGAGGAGGGAGCAGCTGGCGGACGCAGACTTGGGGCCACTCTTGAGGGAAGTGGACGCAGGGACGAGACCGACCTGGGAGGACATCGCACCGAGGAGCGCCACCTACAAGTCGCACTGGGCCCAATGGGACTCGTTGAAGACCAGAGTGGGCGTGCTGTTCCGGGTATGGGAGTCACCCGATGGGAAGGCGCAGGGAGGACAGTTGGTACTTCCCCGGAGCAAGGTCCCGGAAGTCTTGGAGGAAGTGCACGCCGGTACTTCAGGAGGACACCTGGGAGCGAACCGAATGATTCACAAACTACGGCAGTGCTACTTCTGGCTGAGACTCCGAGCAGATGCTGGTGGTACACCTGGACCGCCTCGCACGCTACGATGGGGCTGTTCGAGGGCGAACAGCTTTGAGAAGGGAGCAGTGTAACGGGGAGCGCTGAAACACCCTGTGAGCAGCTGGCAACGGAAGACAGGGGAGGCTCGGTTAGCCACGCCTTTCCCTCGTTTGTCTTATAGTGGTGACAGCCAGCGGTCGGAAAGAAACATAATTGTGCGTCTGTTTTCCTTCCACCTGGTTCTCGATCTTTCTGTTACCAGAACAATCGTGTAAACACCAGAAACCGGCGATATTCCTATAAAGAGGGTTACAGACAGACAGTGTGAGTCAGTTGTTGAGTTGGTTTTGGTGTAGTCAGTCAGTTGTTGGTTTGAGTTGGTCAATCAGTTGGTTAGTGAATGAGGACAGTTCTTGGTGTAAGAAGGCAGTGTTAGTGACGTGTTAATGAACGAAAGGGTTGTGCAACGGAAGACTGTACGAACTGTGTATGGGTATCGAAGTTTATGTAATCGCGAGTACAAGTGAAGTTGTAACGGACGAACTGGTGAATTGTAATTGTGTGCAGCAAGTAATTTTGTGTAATTGGCAAGTGTTAAACTGTAAGTCGGTGGAAATAAAGAACATTGTTGAGTGGTGTAATTGGACTTTTCATTTCACGAACCCACAAAGTCACACTGGCGTCAGAAGTGGGATATAACACAAAGTCACAGTATTAAAGTGAACTTAGGGCGTATTTATGAAATATAACATGCAAGTAAAGCAATTTATGTTAAAATAAACAGATAACCTATCCGGTCTATTCTTGAAACACGCCAATGTTTGCAATATTAGTGCATTTGAATTGGAATATTGAGAAACACCACCTGTGCAAAAAGCTAAATTTTTCAGGAGATACAAAAAACAATCCAGTTCTTAAAATTACTCTTAAAGTCAGTTTTTGTCCTCATTTTTCGTTGAAATGAATGTAGAAGGAAGCATGCCATTGCCCTGTAGTCATTCTTGATCCATTTTCTTGAAATTATGTTAATATTTATTTAGTGAACATGTGGGCTTTCTCAATATTTTGTAATAAATATGCATAAATTATTACTTAACCCACACTAAGTAGCTGACAAGGACAAAAATGAAACTGTACCAAAGACTTCTCTTTGGCAGTATATTCTACACAAGGTTTATTCTTTGTCATATCTTGGCTAATTGTATATGCCGTCGTAGAAGCTCTGAATAATTTCATCTTTTGTTAAGAATTGCACAAATCATCTTAGGTCTTACATTTTCTTCTCATTTATAGGCATTTTATCTTGATAGACCTTATAGGGTTTGGTGGGATTACAAATGGTTCATCCAGTTGGAATGTGTGCTCTTCCTTACATTCTGCACTAACATCACCACTGTCTGACATTTTATTAAAAATCGATTAAATCAAAGAGTAGGAGACCGATTATTACTCTCTCTCTCTGAAACATTGCTGGTAAATTAAAATTCTGATAAAGCCTGATAAGGTCCTTTGTAGATGTGGGATTTATCTTCAGTTTCGGTAACACAATGGCTGCATAACAGCATAGGAAATGTCAGAACATAATGGTTTTCCCCTCATTATGATCAGCTTATATATTTAAGGTACAATGTCATAGAAACTCAATTTTGGAAAAAAAAATGGACATGTTTTCTAAATATTACCATTCATTTGTAATTCACATCCCTTGCCCTTTTGGGTGAAGCTTTCATATATCATTAATCATTGATTACAACAATTTCAGACAGTTTAAGTTGCTTTTGGACTTATACTGTATTTGTTTAATGAATTCTCCAGTGTTCCACTTCTCCGATTTTCTTCACGTGGTTCAGTCGTTTATGAATTCATCAGCTCATTTTTACCTTGAAGATCAAAGAAGGTTATGTAAATACATAGTGATATGATTACTGTTTGGCGTTTTGAACTTTGACATCATGTCCGTTTCACAGAATGTTCAAACAACCAGCACAAGTCCTTTGTAAAGTGCAATTCAATTACTGTTTGAAACCTTGCTCTGCGTTTAGAATGGAAGTTTAAAGGGGATGTACTGATGGAAAAGGAATGTTTCGTTCTTCACAGTCACACTGTCACTTGATGTCGAGATGTAAACCCTTTTAACACCCACTCACTCTTCCTCCCTCTTCCTCCCTTTTCTATCTTTTTACTTTCCTAACCACTTACCTAAAATAAGTAAAGGAAGTATTGTGTTGCACCTAAAAGTTCGAGTAAAATATATTTTATGAAAAATGCCTGCAAGTGTGTGTGTGCGTGCGCGCGCGCTCCCGTCTGTCTGTGAATAGTATAATTCACTCTTCTTCTTCTTCTTCTTCTTCTTCTTCTTCTTCTTCTTCTTCTTCTTCTTGTTCTTGTTCTTCTCTTGGTGTAGGGCACACTCCTGCTCATTTATGCGAATCCAACTTCAGGTATGTCACCGCTTCGTGTGATATAAATCCAACCCACAAGGAGGGGAACCGCTCCAAATATGGCCCTCTACCCCTTAAGCCAGTTTAGGCGTCGGATGAGGAAGAAGCCACAACTATGGATCAGAAAGAGAAATCCAAGGAATGGGTGATCAGCCCGGTCCCCGGAATGAGAGTGAGAGAAGTAGATGAACAGAATGAGGGCAAAGTAGATGAAATGAAAGGTGATGATGGAGTAGTTGGTGGAATGGTGGTGGAGTAAACAGCAGATCCCGGAGAAAACCCACCCCAGCGCCGTGTTTTGCACCACAAATCTTACTTTGCAGTCGCCTGGGATCGAACCCGGGCCGCCTTGGTCAGACTCAAGTGGTCTAACTGCTCGGCCAACGCATGGCCTATAACTTAAGTTAAAATTGGCATTTAATTCCAGCAACTTCCATGAATGGAAAACAAAGATTTTTAGAAAATTCCTCCACTTAGACTACCCTTTACATGAAGCATTTTTAGAAAAAAAATTCAAAAATTGCTTAAAATGTTTAACTTAGTTTCACGAATTTTGAAAGAGGAAGTCGTTGTTCATTTATCTGTTGTCCGTACAAAGGGAACGGAATTTCAAAGACATGACATAGAAACTAGCTATGTCTATCACTTACTCCACTGCATAGCTCTATTTCAATTGTATAGTTATCGCCAAACAATTTGGCATGTGAAAAATTCTTTGGAACTAGTGGACGAGGCTGTACGAGCAAGGGTTGTAAATATTGTGTTGGACCTCAGATCTCTCACCCTCATTAAGAATCGGAAACAAGTCATTAAATAACCTGTCCGGACAGTGAGGATACTATATATATATATATATATATATATATATATATATATATATATATATATATATATATCAAGGGATCAACTTCCTGCACACACTGAGTTTACCTTCCTACTGCTTCAGTGGAACCAAATGCCAGGGTGTGAGGTGGATTGAAAGCATCACAAAAGAGGAAGTGACTCGCTCCTTAGTTTGCTACTTGAAAACTCCTGATCAAGATTATTCGGCGATAGTTATACCTACAAGGATATATGCAATAAAACCACCCACAATTGACATAAAGTTATAGAACAACTTGTTGAATGTTGTGTAGAGTGTGTCACGTCAATGTAATACGTCATATTTTAAAAACATTTCCGTGACCCTGCAGTTGCTTCTCGTGATCCTCTGGAAAGATACTGGAATATCAAATTCAACGTGCTGTGGTATAATGCAACTCGTTGTTTTTAGATTTAAGATTTAGTTATCGCTGTAGTAGTTTGGGCGATGACTATTCATTACAGCTTCTCGATTTACTAGCCATATAATGTTTAAGAAGTTGAAACATAGCTATAATCAGTTTAAATATCGCTTCGGCATCATGGAGGCTGATGGATAGTTTCCACAACGTAAAGTTAACATAAAGTACATAGGGAATTAAGGTTTTGTAGGAATGCTTTATCAGTGATGTAACTGTAAACGAGAATGACCAGACAAAGTCATTGTGAGTGTTAAGACCCAAGATTTTTACTTTTGGGTTTCTAAGTGAGTGAATCGTGATGAACAGGCATCGGATCCCATACACCTTTAAAGGGATGTTAAATGTATGAGTCTCGCAGTGTATAACTGCTGACGTCAGTCCCGGGGACAACACGCAGCGATAGTCCGGTTCGCAACGCGTAGCTTTAGTTTCATTACTACTACTCGCCACGCAGGTAGATCTGCCTTTCAGGGAGTGCAAGGTGTTTGACATATTGTGTTAATAGCATTACTTTCACAACAATTATTGGGCAATCTCCATTTTATAAATCAAAAGTTTCGGGTATTATCAACAGCCATTAAAAAGCTTGAAGAATGTAATTTCGAGCTGTCTAAAAGCAGTCGAGGAGGTGTCTGCAAAAATTAACAATGAACAATGCACCATCTACCATCTACCAAACCAGAGAAAAAAATTGTCCAGTATTCTACACAAAAATACTGGATTTTCAGTGCTGCGTAATATAGGAAATAAACTAAGTCTCGGGCAAACACATGAAAATGATTTATACTAGTCATATGCACCATTAAACGTATGTGGCGTTGAACAAACTTTCTCCCAATATTTTTATATTGCTTCAGCGAGAGGCGCAGAAAATTCACATTCGACAATTTACGAATGTTCATGGTGATTTGTTCACTGTAATCCCCGCATCGAAAGCAATGAAGAGGATGGCAAATGTAACGTGGGTTACATTTTATATGTGTGCCAAAGTGTACACACAAGCGCATCGGTATACTTGTTGACACGGACGTTTGTTGGTCTCGCTTAGCCTTGTACAGTACCTGTGTGCATACATTGATTGTTAAGGTGTATGGGATCCGATGTATGGTGATGAATCATTATTTTGTTTAGGCAGAGCAGTTAGACCGCTTGGCTCTCACCAAGGCGTCCCGGGTTCGATCCGAGGTGACCGCATGTGAAATTTGTGGTAGACAGGACACGGGATCTTATTCCACCAATAGCTCCATTATCATCTTTACTTTCATCCATTTCGCCCTCATTCCGTTCATCTATTTCTCTCACTCTCATACCAGGGCATCAGGTTGATCACCCAATCTGGGTTCCTTATCTGATCCAGAGTTTCGGTTCCTCCACCCGCCACCTGAAAGCATAAGGGATAGAGGAGAAAGAAAACTAGCGTAAAGGAAGGAAGTTGAAACGAAATTAAAAATGTGTTTTAACTAAGGTAATGGACTGAGTGAGATGTTGAAAAGAGATAACTAGTTAACTACGGGGATAGAGCCAACCGTTTTACGATGAGCTATAAAACCGAGATTTGCATATTTTTATTGCACACTGGACATGGCATTCTGACCTATTTCAGCACACGGAGTGCGAATTGTAGCTTCTGAGAACACCCAACTTACTATCAGCTCACGAAATTTCCTTCCCTTGTGTTCGGACCTTATCGGGCGAGGCTCAATAGCGATGGTAATGCTTTAAGGAGAGCGGGTTTTTCCTGGTATGATGCACACTTACTTAAGGTTTGGAGCGTTACTTGAAGTGGTCATTTTAGATTATAAATACTATTATGGTTAGCCATCTGTAAAATTTCAAAGATCCACTATCTAGAACCAATTTATTTGAAATTTTAATACAGCAATTAGTGTTTGATGTATAATTTGTAGACCAAATGTAATTAATTCTTCTAGACGAGCACCAAATATGTCAATTTTCTTGTATGTTTTTGCAGATTTGAACATTTTCTCTACACTATACAATTATTTTTTAAAGATAAAATTAACCCTTGAGTAATGAATCTTTACAGGGAATTGAAACTTCCAAGATTATCTTAATTTGACGTTAAGAACTGCTCATTTAGTGAATTTACAGCCAGATAAATAAAGAAATGTCAGTTTTACATGTCACGTAGTCACTTTCCATTTCGTAACAGAACCGAGAGTCGCCGGGGTGCGTTCTAGTTATAATACCTCCTACCTGTTTTTCAGGACTGGAACCAGATAGGAACTTCTGTTTTTTTTTAAATACACGTAGACTCTTTGTGAATGCGTGACAAAGATGGCAGCACTATATAGTGCATAGAGCTCTAGTGGGAGTAACGAGAGTTAGGACTGTTTTTATACTTAAAATGGTGACGTTTTCATTGCAATAACAGCGTGTAATCATTCGTTTTCTCCATTTTGTGATGTGACACCTACTGAAATTCATCACCAGTTGAGTGAGGCATGTGGTGATGGTACCATGGATGTGTCTAATGTACGTTCCTGGATGTGACAGTACAATGAAGGCAGAACATCGTGTGACAACAAACCAAGACAGTTAAGTGAGGCATGTGGTGATGGTACCATAGATGTGTCTAATGTACGTTCCGGGGTGCGACAGTTCAATGAAGACAGAACATCGTGTGACAACAAACCAAGACAGTTAAGTGAGGTATGTGGTGATGGTACCATGGATGTGTCTAATGTACGTTCCTGGGTGTGACAGTTCAATGAAGACAGAACATCGTGTGACAACAAACCAAGACAGTTAAGTGAGGCATGTAATGATGGTACCATGGATGTGTCTAATGTATGTTCCTCGGTGTGACAGTACAATGAAGACAGAACATCGTGTGGAAACAAACCAAGACAGTTAAGTGAGGCATGTGGTGACAGTACCATGGATGTGTCTAATGTACGCTCCTGGGTGTGACAGTTCAATGAAGACAGAACATCGTGTGACAACAAACCAAGACAGTTAAGTGAGGCATGTGGTGATAGTACCATGGATGTGTCTAATGTACGTTCCTGGGTGTGACAGTTCAATGAAGACAGAACATCGTGTGACAACAAACCAAGACAGTTAAGTGAGGCATGTGGTGATGGTACCATGGATGTGTCTAATGTATGTTCCTCGGTGTGACAGTACAATGAAGACAGAACATCGTGTGGAAACAAACCAAGACAGTTAAGTGAGGCATGTGGTGATAGTACCATGGATGTGTCTAATGTACGTTCCTGGGTGTGACAGTTCAATGAAGACAGAACATCGTGTGACAACAAACCAAGACAGTTAAGTGAGGCATGTGGTGATGGTAGCATGGATGTGTCTAATGTACGTTCCTCGGTGTGACAGTACAATGAAGACAGAACATCGTGTGGAAACAAACCAAGACAGTTAAGTGAGGTATGTGGTGATGGTACCATGGATGTGTCTAATGTACGTTCCTGGGTGTGACATTTCAATGAAGACAGAACATCGTGTGACAACAAACCAAGACAGTTAAGTGAGGTATGTGGTGATGGTAACATGGATGTGTCTAATGTACGTTCCTGGGTGTGACAGTTCAATGAAGACAGAACATCGTGTGACAACAAACCAAGACAGTTAAGTGAGGCATGTGGTGATGGTACCATGGATGTGTCTAATGTACGTTCCTGGGTGTGACAGTACAATGAAGACAGAACATCGTGTGACAACAAACCAAGACAGTTAAGTGAGGCATGTGGTGATGGTACCATGGATGTGTCTAATGTACGTTCCTGGGTGTGACAGTTCAATGAAGACAGAACATCGTGTGACAACAGACCAAGACAGCTAAGTGAGGCATGTGGTGATGGTACCATGGATGTGTCTAATGTACGTTCCTGGGTGCGATAGTTCAATGAAGACAGAACATCGTGTGACAACAAACCAAGACAGTTAAGTGAGGCATGTGGTGATGGTACCATGGATGTGTCTAATGTACGTTCCTGGGTGTGACAGTTCAATGAAGACAGAACATCGTGTGACAACAAACCAAGACAGTTAAGTGAGGCATGTGGTGATGGTACCATGGATGTGTCTAATGTACGTTCCTGGGTGTGACAGTACAATGAAGACAGAACATCGTGTGACAACAAACCAAGACAGTTAAGTGAGGCATGTGGTGATGGTACCATGGATGTGTCAAATGTACGTCCCTGGGTGTGACAGTTCAATGAAGACAGAACATCGTGTGACAACAAACCAAGATAGTTAAGTGAGGCATGTGGTGATGGTACCATGGATGTGTCTAATGTACGTTCCTGGGTGCGATAGTTCAATGAAGACAGAACATCGTGTGACAACAAACCAAGACAGTTAAGTGAGGCATGTGGTGATGGTACCATGGATGTGTCTAATGTACGTTCCTGGGTGTGACAGTTCAATGAAGGCAGAACATCGTGTGACAACAAAGACAGTTAAGTGAGGTATGTGGTGATGGTACCATGGATGTGTCTAATGTACGTTCCTGGGTATGACAGTGCAATGAAGGCAAAACATCGTGTGACAACAAACCAAGACAGTTAAGTGAGGCATGTGGTGATGGTACCATGGATGTGTCTAATGTACGTTCCTGGGTGTGACAGTTCAATGAAGACAGAACACCGTGTGACAACAAACCAAGACAGTTAAGTGAGGCATGTAGTGATGATACCATGGATGTGTCTAATGTACGTTCCTGGGTGTGACAGTTCAATGAAGGCAGAACATCGTGTGATAAGAAACCAAGACAGTTAAGTGAGGCATGTGGTGATGGTACCATGGATGTGTCTAATGTACCTTCCTGGGTGTGACAGTTCAATGAAGACAGAACATCGTGTGACAACAAACCAAGACAGTTAAGTGAGGCATGTGGTGATGGTACCATGGATGTGTCTAATGTACGTTCCTGGGTGTGCCAGTTCTATGAAGACAGAACATCGTGTGACAACGAACCAAGACAGTTAAGTGAGGCATGTGGTGATGGTACCATGGATGTGTCTAATGTACGTTCCTGGGTGTGCCAGTTCTATGAAGACAGAACATCGTGTGACAACGAACCAAGACAGTTAAGTGAGGCATGTGGTGATGATACTATGGATGTGTCTAATGTACGTTCCTGGGTGCGACAGTTCAATGAAGGCAGAACATCGTGTGACAACAAACCAAGACAGTCACTGCCTCGGACCAGCCGGTCTGACGACATGATCCAGTGAGGGGAGAACGTTGTTTTGGAGGATCGCCGATTGAGCATTTTCAGATCTTCATGCAGGATTGTGTGCACAGATCCTACGGAAATGCTAATTTTGGAGGCCATGTCTGCAACTGTCTTGGTTTTATTGTCACGCGATGTTCTGCCGTCAATGAACTGTCACACCCAGGAACGTACATTAGACACATCCATGGTAGCATCACCACATGCCTCACTTAACTGTCTTGGTTTGTTGTCACACGATGTTCTGTCTTCATTGAACTGTCACACCCAGGAACGTACATTAGACACATTCATGGTACCATCACCACATGCCTCACTTAACTGTCTTGGTTTGTTGTCACACGATGTTCTGTCTTCATTGAACTTTCGCACCCAGGAACGTACATTAGACACATCCATGGTACCATCACCACATGCCTCGCTCAACTGGCGATGTATTTCAATAGGTGTCACACCACGAAAATGGATAAAACGAATGATAACACGCTGTTCTTGCAAAGAAAACGTCGCCATTTTAAGTATCAAGAACAGTCCTAACTCTCGTCGTTGTCACTAGAGTTCTATACACTGTACAGTACTGCCATCTCTGTCACGCATTCACAGAGAGTCCACGTGTATTTTAAAAAGCTCCAGAAGTTCATATCTGGTCCCAGTCCTGAAGAAAAATAGATGTTATAGCTTGAACGCACCTCGTACGTGGATCTTATGTATGGTAGATTGTGGAACTATTTTTACATAATGTTATCAGTGAATTCCTGTAGTACACCGCGGTTAGGACTGTGTACACTGCCTGTTTTAAGAACTCTATAACTGAAAATATATCCGGAAACGACGAACTTGTATTGATTCAGTAGCCGTGCAGAATCTTGTTGAAACCACATAACATTTTGTTTTTCTATTGTCTAATGATGGAACAAAATGGTTCTAGAATCAGTCTGTGATATAGTTATGAATTACATGTTTCATTAAAGAATGTTCTAGGACTTGCCACAGATCCCATTTCAATTTTCAGATATAACACCATAAGGTTTTCTGAAGTCCATTGTCGACAGTTGTGAGGATTCACGCGTCTAGTTAGATAAGACCAAGATTCTTGGGAAAAACAAGTTGTGTCGCAATGAAACGTTTTCTACATACAGATTGGAAAAATACAATTAAGCACAGTAATTCATTCCCGTGTATCTACGTATAGCGATAGAGTTTCAGTTTTAAGCCCCATTCACATTTAACATTAACGCGAGCACTTGATCGTATGTCATGAACATGAAATTCGCTTTGCCATTTACAATGACATCATAACGTCAATAACAAAATAAAATAGTAACCACATTACCAGTCTTATTAAACATAATTTAAATACTGGTAGTGGGATGTTTTCGAATTAAATTTGTACTACACTATTAACATTTCACGAAACTACTCTATTTCGAAACCTTCAGAATAATTTAGCACTTAAAAGTATTCATATAGAACAGTACTTTCCCAACTAGAATAATGGTAATAATAAAGTATTATTTTTATCCTAAATATAAAGAAAGCAGAATATTTTATAGCCTACCTAACCTGAAGTTTCTCACGAGTCGACAGATAACATAGTAATTAATATAACCAGCTCATGTCTAGGATAGATAGAGTCAAACTGAAAAATTCAATGCCACGACCGGGATTTGAACCAAGCATCTCCAGGTTTCCGTCCAGTCGCTCTTACCCATTGAGCTACCATGGCCAACGTACTCTCATGACACCCTGTAAATAATAAGATGATGAAGCCTGGGACTCAATTACTTACAATAGTAAATCGCCACAAACGGTGTATCTTGAATATGAGAGCTCCTAATGATATACCGGGGAAGTATATGTATGTATGTATGTATGTATGTATGTATGTATGTATGTATGTATGTATGTATGTATGTATGTATGTATGTATGTATGTATGTATTTATTCACTGCAATTGGGTACTACCCGGTGGCAGAGTTAAGAATACAGATCAAATTACAATACTAGATTTACAACAATAACACAATAAACAATACAAACATGATTAATGACTTGAAGCTTTCCCGGCGTTGATTATTGATGATAGTTTCTCGGGCTAACAGCCAGGTCAGATTAGGGTAACTACCCAAGCTTTCAGCGACTAACTCTGCCGCCATCCTCAGGGGAACTGAATCTGGGCTACTGATGTTGCGATATTTATACCTGACGCGCGGCCGATAAGGACCGCCTACTTTTTTCCCATTGGCCGAGCTCCGGCCGATGGAGAAACGTGCGGAACCAATCAGGTGATTGCCGATGCTTCTTTGTACTGTGGAGGAGAGATATGCTGAATGACTGATGTCCATGCTTTGCTGATTTGAAGGCCTTCTTCCCTGTTGAAGTTGTTTTTATTCGCTTTAATGTATAGGGCTTCTTTCACCACTCTATCGTAGTACCTAGACGACTTTTCAAGTATTTTTGTAGAGTCGAATTTGATTTTATGATTTGTATTATATCTGTGCTCAGCCACTGCAGATTTTTCTGGGTATCCTAGTCTAATACAACGTTGATGTTCTTTGATGCGATCTTCTACTGTTCTACCTGTTTGTCCTATGTAAACTTTGCCGCAACTGCATGGGATTTCATAAATGCCTGGTGCACGAAGACCTAAAGATAATTTAGGTCTTCGTGCACCAGGCATTTATGAAATCCCATGCAGTTGCGGCAAAGTTTACATAGGACAAACAGGTAGAACAGTAGAAGATCGCATCAAAGAACATCAACGTTGTATTAGACTAGGATACCCAGAAAAATCTGCAGTGGCTGAGCACAGATATAATACAAATCATAAAATCAAATTCGACTCTACAAAAATACTTGAAAAGTCGTCTAGGTACTACGATAGAGTGGTGAAAGAAGCCCTATACATTAAAGCGAATAAAAACAACTTCAACAGGGAAGAAGACCTTCAAATCAGCAAAGCATGGACATCAGTCATTCAGCATATCTCTCCTCCACAGTACAAAGAAGCATCGGCAATCACCTGATTGGTTCCGCACGTTTCTCCATCGGCCGGAGCTCGGCCAATGGGAAAAAAGTAGGCGGTCCTTATCGGCCGCGCGTCAGGTATAAATATCGCAACATCAGTAGCCCAGATTCAGTTCCCCTGAGGATGGCGGCAGAGTTAGTCGCTGAAAGCTTGGGTAGTTACCCTAATCTGACCTGGCTGTTAGCCCGAGAAACTATCATCAATACAAACATGATATTATTTTACTTTAGTCACTCAAAACATATCTAATTACTTCTCTATTTACATATTATATACCATTATAATTCAAAAGTTAAACTATAAACCATCTAGACTTTTTCTAAATTTCTTCAGCGACAGGGGACAGCCCTGAAAGACTGCTACAGGCAATTCATTCCATTCTTCAATGGTTCTATTAACAAAAGAAAATTTTCCTACGTCGGTTCTGTATCTTCTACCCTTAATTTTATACCTATGATCGTTTCGTCCATAATAATCCGGATTATCTAACCTTACACTAACGTCCACCCATGCCTTTACACCAGCATTAGCTTTGAATAATGCTACCAACCTATGTTTTTTACGCCTAATTCTTAATTCCTCCCATTTAGTCTCATCTCCTTTTATAGGCCCAAAATACTTGCCTCTTTTTATGAATTTTATTGTCCTCTTCTGTATTTTTCTAATAGATCGATTTGGTTAGCTCTATACGGCTTCCCAACATGCTACTCCATATTCCATAACCGGCCGCACTAAGGCCTTGTAGGCAATTTCCCTGGACCTAGCGCTCCCCTTTTTCAATATTCTCATTACGAAATGTAATGCCTTCCACGCATTCCTAGATGTGGAATTTACTTGTTCGTCCCATCCAGCATTACTTTTGCTAGGTACACTCCCAAGTATTTGCAGCTGTCCACCTGTGGAATTTGCACCCCTCCCATGTGATAGTTAACAATAATTTTGCCCTTAGTTCTACTAAAAACAATGGACTTACTTTTCTTGGCATTAACTGACATTTTGTTAGCCGCAGCCCAATTACAGATTTCATTTAAATCATCCTGAAGAGCTGTTTCATGCACTGTATTCCGAATTTTATTATAAATGATACAATCGTCTGCAAACAACCTTATCTGGCAGTTAATATTAACAGCAATGTCATTAACAAAAATGAGAAACAGTATGAGTAAATTGAAGAATTTAGTGTCATGAGAGCACGTTGACCATGGTAGCTCAAAGGGTAAGAGTGACTGGACGGAAACCAGGAGATGCTTGGTTCAAATTCCTACCGTGGCATTGAATTTTTCAGTTTGACTGTATTTATCCAAAACCTTAGCCTATACACGGCTAGTGTGAATGAATGATTAATTTTCATCAATTAACTTCAACTCATATCTACCTTTACATTTCAGTTCATTCTAAATTTGCTTCCAAGTGTTTTCCTTCAGCAAATTATCTTTGTAGCATTTATGCTTTTTGTCATAAAGACAACGATGATTTTGAAATAAAATAATCAATTTTTGTCAAATGACTCCATAGCTCTTCTCTTTTGTTTCTGTGCTGCGATAGTGTTCTCTCTATCTTTAATTGTTCTAGAAATATCTGAGCAATAAAAGGGGAAGGGTATATATGATATTTATTGATCTAGAAAATGCATTTGATTCAATTAATAGAGATGCATTGTGGATAAAATTAAGTAGTAAGGGGATAAGTCAGGCATTTATAGAAGTAATTAAAATGATATACCAAGAGAATGAGTTGTTTATAAAACTACCAGGGAACAAAGTAACTAAATCTATATCGAGTAAGGCAGGAGTACAGCAGGGATGTAAACTTAGTCCAGTATTATTCAATCTTTATATCAATGGAATTTTAGAGGAGATATCAAGTTGTAGGGTACATTCACCAGTTATTAACAATAAAGAAATACCGGGGCTACTGTTTGCAGATGACCTAGTAGTTGGGTCCATATCAAGTGGAGGGCTGAGAAGAGCAATCGAGGCAGCCAATTCTTATTGCAATAAATGGGGTTTGAAAGTGAATGAAAACAAAACAAAGATTATGGTCTTCAAAAAAGGATACAGGTTGTGTAAGGATGAGAAATGGGAGGTTAATAGAAGAGAAATAGAGGTAGTAAGGAGATTTGATTATTTGGGGACAAAGTAGAGTTCAGATGGTAGCTGGAAAGAACAAAAAAAGATGTCTGTGGCAAAAGGTAAAATGGCCATGAGAGTGATAAGATCATGCTACAGTAAATTACCGGGTATAAATGTCAAATGGTTGGAGAGGATCTATACGGCAGTAGTAGAAAATAGAATGTTACATGGATCAGAGGTTTGGGGAATAGATGAGGCTTGGAGAGAGAGTGATAGAGTGCATAGATCCTTTTGTAAATACATATTGGGATTACCAATAGCATCACCTAATGGGGCAGCACAATTGGAACTAGGCAGGCATTCTACTAAAATTAAAATCTTGTCAAGGGCAATGAAATATCTATACAGAATCACTAACTTGGAAGATGGCAATATAATTAAAGAATGTTTTCATATTCAAAAGAGAAGTAACTGGGATGGGTCTTGGGCACATAAAATGTATGACTTGTTGAAGCAGATAGGTATGGGTCATTCTTGTATAAATGCAGAGTATGGGTATAGAGGCTTCTGGAAAGAGGTTAAGCTAAGATTAGAAGATATTGACAGACAAGACATTTTTGCCAATATAAGTGACAAAAGCTCACTAAGATTATATAGAGAAATAAAAATAACCTGGGGGAGGGAAGGATATATAGATATATGTAGTAAGTTAGGGCGAGAAGGTTTTGCTTGGGCGAGAACAGGAGTGAGAAATTTGAAAGGTATAGGTCAAGAGAGGGAGCTAGATAAATGTCCATTGTGTGGAGAAGAGAATGCAGATTTCCATTGTATATTAAATTGTAGTCAAACAAAGAAATGGAGAGAGCAGGCTTGGCTACGTAAATGGGACAGTTTGGGGGGTGAAGTAGTAATTAGAAAAATGTTGTCAGTAAAAGGAGAAAAGAACAGGAGAAATATAGGGAATTATTTAGGGAAAGTTAAAGAGAGATGGCTAAGAACAATTAAGAGAAAAATGTAGAGTGGGATAGGTGAAATGGCAGAAAGTGTAAAAAGGAGCAGAGGGCCTCCATTACACAAAAACCTAGGGTTAGGTGTATGGGGACCGAATTACTATTCAGTGGTGGGCAACATGATAACATGATAGGATTTTCAGGATTTAGGAATATATGGCATATTTCAGTATGGATTTTATAATTGTAATCTTGATTTTGTATTTCCATTTGTTGATGTAAAAGGAAAGGAAATAAATTACAAAAATTACAAATTTTTTTATTGCCTTTGACTGCAATGGTCGGATCAGCGACCGTTCTCCTTTGGAACATATCGCGATGGTGTTATTTCGTAGACTTGGATTGGTTGTACTTTGGATTTTGTTTATATCATTAGATCACGTAAACATTCACACTGTCATTCATACTTCCAGACTCAAGAATCATCTTGGTTGGAGAGAGAGAAAAAAACCACCACCAGCCGGGAGTCGAACCCGGGGCCCCTAACACGACAGGTAGGTCCTGTACCGACTGAGCTACGGTACCAGCCCTCTCTCTTTTGTTTAATCGCCAAACGCGAACATGAAAGTCTGGGGTTGCCAAGGTTTTGACGTTTGCTTCTGGCGATAATGTTCATATTAACGAAAATCATTGTAAATTGCCTTATTTATAAACCGATAACTTTTCTACGTGAATGAGGCATTAACTGATGTGCAGCATTCTGACAGAAGAGCGAGATAAAGTTGTTTGTTGAGTTTGTTTAAACATCCGAGGCGATGATCGGCATGAACTGGCGCCGATTTCATTTAATTTACTTTATGTTAAAAAGTTGTTAGTTTCTCGTCTAACACGAACAGGAAGGTTCAAATTTATTCATGATTGCATGTGTAATTTATCCTGTTGAAAATGTAGAGCTTGGAAACCGTTCAACAAACTCCCTGAGCACATGGCAAACAGATTCGTGTTTGCAAATAAACGCACGTTCTACCATAGGGACTGACTGAACATAGGGCAGCAATAATAATGATTATCTACCTTCGAGCGGTAATTGGCAGTTCGGTAGCGTAGATGGTAGCATGTCTGCCTCACGTTCAAGAGGTCCCGAGTTCGAATCTCGGTCAGGGTGAGTTACCTGGATAAGGTTTTTCCGGGGTTTGCCCTTATCCTGAAAGACGAATGTCGGGTAACTCTAAGCTCCATGGACCCCGGACGCATTAAGCATCATTTCACCCATTTCATTCATCGTCCAATATGACTAAATGTTAAAGGACATAAATTACAAACAAACAAACAAAAAATCCCGCTAAATGACATAGCAAGAACCAAGTCGTCATGTTAGATGTAGTTAAGATGGAAAACTGTGTTATTTGATATCACTAGTTTCATTGGAATTGGCACTAAAAATAATAAAATAAACTAACAAACAAAAAATGACGTAATATAAGATATTACAAAGACAGACTGATTTTTTCCTGTAGCCTCCGTCATAGTTTTGCACCTGTAACATAAATATTAGAAAAGAGCGGGTTTTTATGTATAATGTCGGTAGGTGGCAGCACTCTCATATTGGTAGGTTGGTAGTAATGCTCTATTTTGTAGACCCTACGTGCATTACGCATGCCAGACAGTGGAGGTGACGCGAGAGGTGTAGTAGAGTACAATCAAATTCTGTTTTCGTTTAAACCATACAGCCACCGAAACTTATGAAAAGCTGAAGCAAGCGTACACTGAAGATGCACTATCTCGTGCAACAGCGTTTAGGTGGTTCAAGGACTTCAAAGAAGGCCGACTTGTCAGTGTTAAGCAAGGTGGGCCTAGTGTTTCGGCTTCTGCTGTCACTGAAGTCAACATCAACACAGTTGCTGTGATTGTCCGAGAGGATCAGCGTATAACATTACGTAACTTCAGTAAAGTGTTGAGAATTTCATATGGCAGTATGTTTACAATTATGCACGACCATCTCCATGTGACCCGAGTTTGTGCTATTTTTTGTTTCTTATATTTTACGTCCTCCAATGTTAAGTCATATCGGACGATGAATGGAATGGGTGAAATGATGCTCAAATGAGCCCAGCATCCATAGAGCTTAGAGTTACCCGACATTCTTCTTTCAGGATAAGGGAAAATCCCAAAAAAGCTTATCCAGGTAACTCAACCTGACCGAGATTCGAACTCGGGACCTCTTGAACGTGAGGCAGACTCGCTACCACCACGCTACCGAGACGGGCATTTTTTGTGCTCGTTGGGTGCCACGTCTATTGACTCTTGAACAAAAGGCTCTGCGAATGGAGAAAAGCCGTGAGGTGCTGTGTCTCTTTCCTGATGGAGGGGATGCATTTTTTAAATCGATCATCACCGGTGAAGAGTAATGGCTGCATCATTATGATCCTGAAGGAAAACAAGCCACCACAGTGTGGAAATAGCCAGGTTCTGCATCACCAAAAAAGGCAAAAGTTGTTCCATCTGCAGGGAAAGTGATGGTGACCACACTTTTTTTGACTGCAATGGAATGATTTACCAGCATGCAGTTTCCACTCACACTACTGTTACAGCAGCATACTACACGTCAGTATTGGCTACACTGAGGAAGCACATTGCAAAGAAACGACCAGAGCTTTCTCGGACTGGGTGACGACTTCATCATGACAGTGCACGGCCTCACGTCACATGCAGTTCCCCTCACACTACTGTTACAGCAGCATATTACACGTCAGTATTGGCTACACTGAGGAAGCACATTACAAAGAAACGACCAGAGCTTTCTAAGACTGGGTGGCGACTTCATCATGACAGTGCACAGCCTCACGTCACATGCAGTTCCCCTCACACTACTGTTACAGCAGCATACTACACGTCAGTATTGGCTACACTGAGGAAGAACATTACAAAGAAACGACTAGAGCTTTCTCGGACTGGGTGACGACTTCATCATGACAGTGCACAGCCTCACGTCACATGCAGTTCCCCTCACACTACTGTTACAGCAGCATACTACACGTCAGTATTGGCTACACTGAGGAAGCACATTGCAAAGAAACAACCAGAGCTTTTTCGGACTGGGTGACGACTTCATCATGACAATACACGGCCTCACGTCACATGCAGTTCCCCCTCACACTACTGTTACAGCAGCATACTACACGTCAGTATTGGCTACACTGAGGAAGTACATATCAAAGAAACGACTAGAGCTTTCTCGGACTGGGTGACGACTTCATCATGACAGTGCACAGCCTCACGTCACATGCAGTTCCCCTCACACTACTGTTACAGCAGCATACTACACGTCAGTATTGGCTACACTAAGGAAGCACATTACAAAGAAACGACCAGAGCTTTCTCGGACTGGGTGACGACTTCATCATGACAATGCACGGCCTCACGTCACATGCAGTTCTCTCTCACACTAATGTTACATCAGCATACTACACGTCAGTATTGGCTACACTGAGGAAGCACATTACAAAGAAACGACCAGAGCTTTCTCGGACTGGGTGACGACTTCATCATGACAATGCACGGCCTCACGTTGCAAATCAAGTCATGCAGTTTCTGGCTCGATTCAGATTACCTGTGTACCACATCCACCTTATAGCCCCGATCTTGCACCCTGTGAATGTTTTATTCCTATCACTAAAGGCAAAGCTTAGGGGTATTCGATTTGAAAACTCTGAAGCAGTGCTCAAGAAAAGTGAGGTGATTCTCAAGGACCTGACAAAGAATGATCTGTAGCAAGTGTTCAAGGACTGGCAGAGACGCTATAAAAAGTGCATTGAAGTACGAGGGGACTACTTTGAAAAAGATCATGTGAGCATTGAATTGCAGTAATAAACATCTGTGGAAAAAAATCAGTCTCAGTCTTTGCTGTACACCCTTTCGTTACATCGTTCATAGGAGGCAACTGACACCGATTGCTGGTGCATATGTGTCCAGAGGGTCATCCTTGGTCATACGAACTTCTCGAGGTTAGTCGGCCGTATAGGGAGCGTTAGAAATGTTGTGTCGTAAGGATGGTTTCTTTATTATGGTTCATCATAATTCAAAATCATACAATATTTGCTCTGACAGAAGAGAACGGTAAGGCTATTTCCAAAAATTTAAGATATGCATTATATTTATTCCATAAATAAATATATTAAGCATTGAGTATTTTTAATCAAAGTTGTTTGGACCGTTTTTTAGAAAATAAAGGACAAAGTTATAGTTAAATGTTAATTAAAATTTTATTCATATAAATTTTGGAGTTGCGGATTGTTTTAAAATGTTCTTATTGGATCGTTGTATGACTGGATTAGATTACGGTACGGCACTGCCACCGGTGTTGATCTGTTGTACATATGTCCAAGTGGAGAATCCCCGGAAGGAAGTATGAATTGAGAGGAGACAATGGGCGGCCGTGCCAAGATGCAGAGGGCAGGCTCCCTACACTTTACCAGTTGTAAACTCCCGGCAGGTGAACCAGTAGCTCAACTGACTGTCGTCCAGAAAGGGCGACACTTCTACCCTGAAAGAGACCACCAGATGAGAGATTATGTAAAATAATGGAGATGAAATGGAGCGACAGGAACCTTGGGCGATGTAATTAACCTACCCAGCATTCGCCTGGTGCCCCCCGAAAACCCATGGGTCAGGTGGTTGGCCATGGGAATCGAACCCGTAAAGCCACGAATGTGGGCCACAGACGAAACCGTCTGAGCCATGCAGCTTGGTATTGTAGGTACTACAGTAGTACAGAGAGTCCGTATTTAAGTGGTACGTGAATAGAGCTGCAACACTGTGTTTAGTAATGACCATTGTCCTAAAGTAACATAGTAGTTAATGTTTGGCTACGTGCAAGAAGCATTTAATGATGAAATAGCTTTGCAATGTGCATAATTTAAAAGTGCATGGTCGACATTTCACCTAACTCGCTTGTTGTTCACGTGTCCATTGTTTGAACTCAGAGAGCGCCAAACAAACGGTCAGAGTTTAATCTACGGCAACGGAGTCAAGGTACCGAGTTTATATTGGATAAGCCTTGAGGGAGCATCTGTTAACAATTTCCAGCTGGTCTATCCTATGAATGCGGCTCCCAATAAAGAGGATAGTCCACCATCTTCTCTACGTTCACTGATATCCTCCAATTTGCTTCTAAGGAATTAAAATTATTGAGAAATAAGAACAAGTGTTTTGACCACGAAACGGAGAGATAAAACATTTGAAATTAAAATAAGTAAAATTACAACAAAGAACTTCCCTCCTAGAGGTCACGTTCGAAACACAAATGCCTACTTGCAGTGCTCGGGCCAGTTTCGGGGGTCCCTTGCGACCGTATCCTTCATTGGTTGGAGTAGAATTCGTTGCTAGTCGCTTTCATCCAGTAGAAATAAATTCATAAATAAATTTAGCCAATCAACGTGAGAACTGCTGGTTTCGCTTTGCTGCTATGAACACCGCAATTGCAATGTCAGTCTAATTATAAAATAAACTACCCTTTTTGGCGATGGAACAATCATCGATCGGAATGGTTGAGGGATATTTTAGATGATTACATTTGTTGAAATGTTTAAACTTCTGTATCTTCTCTTTAATAAAACAGTTCTTTTATAAAATCAAAATATTGTCATATACAATGGATGCAACAGCACACTGCCGCTCACACCCTGGTTTTAAAATTACAGGCCCAGATATCGCAAATGCTCAGTCGCGGATACAATTTTGTTTTTACTTGGACCCCAGGCCATGTGGGGATTTCCGGGAACGAGAAGGCGGACGCGGCTGCTAAGTCCGCTTGCCATTTACCCCGGAGTTTAACAACTAGGGTGCCATACCAGGATGTGCAACGTTTTTTCCGTCGCCAACTCCTATCTGCTTGGCAGCAATCCTGGACAGCTTTAGAAGGCACACAACTCCGGGCGGTAAAGGAGAGCGTACAACCCTGGCCAACTTCCTGCAGGAATAACCGGCGGGCCGAGGTGATACTCACCCGGCTGAGAATTGGGCACACACGTGCGACCCATGGCCATCTCTTAAGAGGGGAACCGGCTCCTGTGTGTGCTCCGTGTGCAGTACGCCTCACTGTGCGGCATGTACTGCTGGATTGCCCGCAGTACGCCCGCGTTCGCCAGTCTTTGGGCCTAAGGACTAACTTGCTCGATGTTTTAGGGGACGACCCAGTGGCCGTGGATAAGGCACTGCGGTTTGTGGCGCAAATTACTTTTAATAAACAAGTCTGACTTGGATTTTATATTTATTAATTTTAGAGCTTTTAACTATTAGTATTGGGATGAGTTTTTATGTACTTTTAATCGTTGAGTGTTTTTATTTTATTTTACCCTTTTAGCCAAATTTGTGTAGCTTTTAGGTTTTAGTCTTGACTTCGGGCCCAAATGACCTTGATGTCGACGGGCCCTAAAACGCCACACACCCACTCACTATACAATGGAACAGACGTGAAGCTAATTAATGGGATGTTTGTTCTCGTCACACCTAGGTGTACCAAATGTAAACATTTGTGTTTGCCATGTAACCATAATCTAAGATTTATCGTAATAGTAATACAACATGGATGACGTGACCAGTTTTGTCACTAATTTGACACCTGTTTAGTACTGTTATAAATTTTTCTCCTCTGATTTTCGGAAGTAAATCGTCCACAAATATAAAAAATTGTCGGGATTTTTCTGCACTTCCGATGGGAACTAGCTCTTCGCATTGTAACACTAAAATGGTTATACTAAGTGAAAAAGAAACGTGACAGTGTACCACACGGCTGTCAACATAGCCACAATGAAACTGACAGATTCTTTTGCAAGTGAAATAACATATTTTAAACTGTTAGCCGACATCCCCACCCACGTATAAATTTCAACATCCGGCTAAAGGTCTCTACCTAGATTTCCCAAATTTAAGTGTCTGCTTTTATAGAAGTACAAACAAATGTAAAACTGGTGTAACTGACAAAGGCTTGATTAAATTGTACAACATGCTTTCATCTTTACATTTTGTAAATACCTGCGTAAGTAATCGTGTAGGGCAAGGTTGGGCAACCTAGGACGCGCGTGTTACCTGCTGGTGTGCGAACTCACTTTCGATTATGTATATCGAAAATGTCTACCAACTGTAACATGATGTGTCATTTTAAGCATCATTTATAGAATCTACGTGTGAAAATGGTCTAAAACACGTATTATCATTGCATAGGCAACTTTTATGTTACTTAGTGTTATCTAACATCCCTTCTAAGTTTTTTAATTCAAGTAAATTTTATTGTATAGTACATTACAGTTTGGAAAATTAAAGCACAATAACAATAATTTAAAACATGTACTCAGGAGGTCATCCAGCGATGGTCCTGACGTATCCTTTCTAAGGATTTTTTTTAATAATTATAGAACAGCTTTCTCACATGAGTGCTTGTATCAATATGGAATAGTAATGTATGGGATGGTTAAAGGTGGATGTAGAGGTTTCACCCCAGGACCAGTCAGAATCCTCCGGTGGTTAGAGATTTACAGGTACCCCATTGTCCTCTGAACCTAGTTGCCCTTCCACGGTAGAAACACAAAAGGGCCTTGAGTCTACGTACCCTTCCTTTTGTCTCTACTTTTACCTCTAAATGCCATATTTTGAAGATATTTACATAAAAGTAACATTCGCCTTTTTAAATTCCTCCGAATGGCCTCTCAAAACCTCTTCATTCGAAATAAATGTCGTAAATTCAGTAACGGATACATTTTAAGAAATAAATAAAATATGCCAGATGTGTAGATCTGGGTAAAACTAAATTTGTGTGTGCCATCGATGTTTTAGATATATCTGTTGTTATTGATTTTTAAATGTCGTGTCAGTTTTGGAAGTACTACTGCCAACCAGTAGTTTCTGAAGATGTTACAAACAGAGAATGGAATTTCGAAGTTAAGTTGTATATAGTGACCTCCTTTTTAAACACTTGACTACAGCCTCGGTTGTTTCACGATTCTGGTCTAATTAAGGGAATATACAGTGCGATCTATATAAACCTGAACCATTTCAATATGCCATAATTTCCCTTTGAAAGCTCGTAGAATACAGAAATTTGTTTTAATGATCTCTGTGGCTCTGGGAGAATTGACAACTGTTGACAGTTGACAGTCTTACATGTACAGTCATAACAACACTACGAGAGCGTGTTTACATTTTGTTTAGCTGGATGATATGGAATTGAGAGAAGGTTATTTCCAGCAAAACAGAACAACGTGCCATACATCTAATGAGCCCGCCTCGGTAGCGTAGATGGTAGCGCGTCTGCCTCACGTTCGAGAGGTCCCGAGTTCGAATCTCGGTCAGGGTGAGTTTTTTCAAGGTTTTCCCTTATCCTTAAAGACGAATGTCGGGTAACTCTAAGCTCCATGGACCCTGGACACATTTGAGCATCATTTCACCCATTTCATTCACCGTTCGATATGACAACGTTGGAGGACGTACAATTACAACAACAACAACAACAACAACAACAACAAAGTACGTCTAATGACACCATGGAACTTGTAACCAGTTTCTTTGATAATCGAATAATCTCAAAAGGTCTGTAGCCCCCAGATCCCCTGACCTAATCTCACCGGATTTTTTCTTGTGGGAGTATCTAAAAATAGAGTGTATAAGAATAGGCCACGGACAATTGATGTTCTCAAGGAATCCGTCTGAACCGAAATAAGTAACATTGGCGAGGATACTCTCCGTAAAACTTCAGAGATTATGGTGAGACGAGTACAAACATGTATAGATGCTGGTGGAGGACACTTCCAACATTTTCTCTGAGATGTAAATAGTGTAATGTATCTCCCAATTGTGTATTATATTCTCCCAAAGTTGTACGTGTGTTCTATTATTGGTTCAAAAGTTATGGCCATTTGAAGTGGTTCAGGTTTATATGAATCGCACTGTACTATGGTAATTTTATAAAAGTAGCCAGTAAGACAAAGTCGATTCAAAGCTTGTGAGGTAAAACTTTCGCCATGCTACGATAATGCAGTGACAGTTCGACACTGACCATTATTCTACTGATTAAAGCTGCTATTGGATTTCCATCAAGTGTCAGACACAGCCGAACTCTGTCTGTCAGTTGCAGTTCCTCTCACTGCCATGGCTAATTCTATGCTTCTGAACAGCATCATCTGACATTTGCATGATTTTCCCTGCTCACTCATCCGAAAACTACTGTTAATAGAGATAATATTTAATTACACGTTTACAAATTCTTTGTAAGTATAACTACGTAGAATACAATAGGTGAAAGTAATGGTCGTATTTTAAAATGGGGATCGTTATATAATGGCTGTAAAATTCCATGTTGTTTGTATAACTACGAGAAAAAAGAAGTATTTAAAAACTCAAAAGAAATAACAAAGCATGTATAGAAAATGTTACGTCTTTAATAATGTTTGTTTGGCATGAGGATCAATTTTGTGCAGTAAGATTTTGTCCACGTTTTACGATTTGCCAGTTATACGAAAAGCATTCATAATGAAAGGTATTTCATTAGCTATTCGCAGAGAAGTAAAAATATAATCCTACATTTTATTAGATATTAAAATATGAAACAAGTTATAATTTAAACAAAATATTTGGAGCCAGTTTTGGGGAAATAAAAATAGAAACATTATCCACATAAAAGGAAAGGGAGGACTTTCTTGAAATATTTATTCAGAATAGGTTTAAATATAATAATTTATCTTATCGGTTTAAATTATATATAATATAATTTTCTCCCTTTCCCAGGAATGCTGGTGCTAGGAGTTGCTAGGGTTCCCTCAGAGACAGAGGGAGCCGAAGCATTTGACCTGAGATTCCAGGGTTGAGGGATCGGCCCAACGCCTCGTTGATGAAGAGATGAATCATGGAGCAATTGGTGGAATGATGGTGGGGGAAACCGGAGGACCCGGAGGAAGATCCACCCCAGCACCATGTTGTCCACCACATGTCCACTGCTTTGCGGTCGCCTGGGATCGAATTCGGGCTGCCTAGGTGAGAACTAAGCGGTCTGACCACTGAGCCATGGCGCGGTCTTAAATTATATTACCATAATTATTATAACATTGTATGCGGAGAAAAAAACTGCTAGTATTTTTAAATGGTATATGCTTGTATCAATGCTGATATTTTAAATATTTTTACTCAGTGTCTCACAATATTTGTTTTGTTATTCATTGAGGACGATTTTAAAAGGTGGCTTTATGTTTAGAAGCTTGTGCTGACGAAAACGTTGCTCCAGTGAGTGAAATGTCTGGTGTGAGCTTTCGAATTTACCCCCCGAAGGCTTTTCAATTTACCTGTAACTCTATTACTGAATTCACAAAAACTCATTATCTGTTCTGTATATAATTAAAAGTTTTATTTCACTATGTACAGCACTGGCAGTTCACAAACAGTCCGCGATAATGATGCAGTGAATGTTTACAAGCCTGCGGTCGTCCCTGTGCGTATAGGCTGTATGTGGCGTCACAGTGTAAGAGAAGTTGTCGCAGACGCAGGGGCAAAACGGGGTTTTCGCTCTCTGTCCTCTGCTATATTAGCGCACTTATCTTATACTGGTCGCCAAACTAGAATGTGATTGACAGTTAGTAACCACATGGAATGACGTTCTAAATAAATGGGAGGGGATGAGCACGTCATAACGGTTGTCATAGAAACGATTAAAATGACCAATTAGAGTCGAGACGTTTCCATGACAATGTTAGACGCTAAACCTTGGTTGCTGATATTCTAACACGTGCTTAGCATGACTTGCGGACAAGCGAGTTACGCAAACGCTGCAGTAAATACAATACCTAGGTTTTTATTTCTCTTCTGATAACGCTGCACAAACAGAATGCCCTTACAGTTAGAGAACCTGTACTGGCAATTTACTTTGCATTTTATTTGTGGCAATCTGCCTTGGTTTACGTGCGCCTAAGTCCGTGTATCTGAGCGCGTGTTGTGATCATTTGCAATTGTGTTTAATGAATGTTTAATTATGTCTAAGTATAGTGACGAGCGAAAACCTGAACGTGCTCGGGAACCAAATAAAACTGTATTTGGTAAAGGTATTCCAAATAAAGGACGTACACGGGAAATAATATGCGTCGTGAGAGAATACTTCGATGAGGAGAAATTGAAAGGGGAGTCTAGTATTCCATTCTCTAAGGTGCTTGATAGGACTTCACGTGCGTATGTATCAGTAAGGACATTAAGGTTAAGGTTGGGAAAGAAAAGTATTTTAAAGAAGAAAATTAGACATTGGGGTATAAATTAGAAACTCCCGGGAAAAATTATGTAAGCGCCACTTTCCCACTTCAATAAGCATCAAAATGTCACAGATATGCCTCTTTTGTTACGATGATCTTTACATTGATGTGTTCTTGCATGTTCTAGCGTTTGCATGTAGATCCACGACTGTAATATTGTCTTTGTGTATAGTATTATAAATAATTAATGATAACAATAATAAAATACCCATTGCAGTCGCAACTGAATCACCTTCTCACGCGTAAGGCTATCGCGCCCTCCACGTGGCAGCAATAAGCGGCAACGTCACCTCTCTCCGTACGAAATGTCAATCACTTTCTAAATTGGCGACCAGTATAGTTCAACAGATTGTATAGTGGAATGGTCAGCTTTCTCGATCCTCGGCGCCGAGTTCCTGGGTTTGTTTCCATATCACCTAGCATTGTTTGTTAGCCGAATATCAAGTGTTTTAAAATAAACGATAACCAATAATATTTTGAAGGGATTGTGCCTTTTAGTCCACCATTAACTACAACCATCAATCCGAGACAGCAACCTGTAATCGATCGCTCGTCGATTACAGCGAGGCCAAAGAAAAAGAAATATCTTTGAGCATCAGGAGCTTAGCGAGGTATACTTCAAAAAGTAGTCAAACACAAACCACATTTAAAATTACGCTAAAATCCTAAAACATTCAGAATGAAGACTTCAGAGGTCATTCCTCCCCAAAATTGAAGATACGAGTTCTGTTCCATAAAGAATGATCACAATTTTTTACGGTCATAATTTTTCGCACTAAAATTCAATCTTATTATATTCTGTTAGCTTAATGTGAAACAAACACGCCGTAGTAGTTTCATTGTTGGTACTCCTGGTTCCCGCCTGTGAGAACCAGGCAAGTTCAGACATGTTCAGTATCGCCTACCGCTGCAATGGAGGTAACATGAAGTTACAGTTGATATTAGAGGAAGATCCGAGGTTTGTTTTAAACGTAATCACTGTTGATGAAACTTGGCTACATCATTTTGATCCTGAGAGCAAACAGCAAAGCTCAGTGCGGAAATCTCTTTCATCACCAAGCCCCAAAAAGCAAAAGCGGTTGCTTCTGCTGGGAAAGTTATGGTTATCTCATTCTTTGATATTCATGGAATGGTTTATCAGCATGTTGTACCTGCACACACATCAGTATCTGGACAATACTACAGGAATGTCCTGAAAACATTGCAAGTCTATATCAGACGCAAAAGATCACATTTCCATGAAGCAGGCTGGATGATTCACCACCATAATGCACGGCCGCATATTGCCAATTTTGTTGTTGAATATGTTGCAAAAATCAAGGTGAAGTGCATCTCTCATCCTCCCTATAGTCCGGATTTAGCCCCATGTGACTTTTTTCTATTCCCTAACTTGAAGAAACGTCTTCGTGGAAGGCATTATCCATCATCAGAAGCAGTGGTAAAGGCTGCGGAGGCGATTTTGAAGGATATCTCAAAAATGGTTTCCAGCATGTCTTTGAAGACTGACAGAAACACTGGGACAAGTGCATCGCATTCAGGGGAGACTATTTTGAGGACCATCAAAATTATGAGGATGAGTCAAGTACGTTGTCAAAAAATTGTGATCATTCTTTATTGAACAGCCCTCATGGTAATTTTCTAGAAATTCTTCGTATATCATACTTGGACGATGGTGAACTATATTTCCCAGTCATGTGATATTTCGTTTTTTTTATTTTATTATGCTTGTTCATAGAAAACTTCAAAACTTGCATTTCCGTGTAATCGCTGTATTGAATGTTTGTGTAGAATACAATTATTCCTCTACTAACAATACAAAATAGTGGAGATGATAAAAACTTATAGTTAATGGCACTATCACTTTTTCAAGTGAAGTGCCCCAATGTAACCATTAGTATTTAGTAAACCTTTTATAAAGAACGTAAAACGTGCCAACTTCCTGAAAGGTCATTTTTTCTCATTTAGCGGTAGAATTTCCCAAAATGTTTTCTTCATTTATTTTTTGTATTTTCTTATTCGTTGGACTATATTCTATCTGCCACATGAAGAATGCAGGGCCATGTTGGTATTGCCAGTCACCAATTTCTGCTCAAATTTCTCTCTCTCTCACTCACTCTCGTCGTCGCCAAGGATTTGTATGTAATTTTTGATAGAGCGACGCCGATGGTACTATCACCAAAACTAATTCATAATGTCACCGAGACATTGTTGTGCGGCGGGCCGCGGCCGGCGCGTGGGCGTGGAGCTGGACGCTTGCCGAGAGAGGGAAACAGAGAAAGAAAGAGAAATAGATAGTCTGGAATTTCCCGCTGCCATCATGATTGTTATCGAACGATCCACTGAATTCTAGAACAATGGCTGGAGGTAAAAAAGCCGGCAAAGTGTTAGTTGCTAGTCAGCTGCGAGTTACAGTTGTCAATAGAGTGTGTAGATGTGTGGACGTGTGGTAGACGACCTTGAGGACTGCGTTTGTGTGTTACGTCATTTCGCTGCTGTAAGGAGTGTACAAAGCCTCTTTTTTACTGAAATAAAGAGCGTTTGAAATTCCTGTAAACAAGACTTTTAACTGCCCGCCTCGGTAGCGTAGATGGTAGCGGGTCTGCCTCACGTTCAAGAGGTCCCGAGTTCGAATCTTGACCAGAGTGAGTTACCTAGGTGAGTTATCCTTAAAGACGAATGTTTGGTAGCTCTAAGCTCCATGGACCCTGGACACATTTGAGCATCATTACACCAATTTTATTCACCGTCCGATATGACTTAACATTGTAGGACGTAAAAATTAAAAAAAAAAAAAAAAAACAGAAAAAAAAAACAGACTTCTAATTCTCCTAACCCACAGTCACAATATTAACTTTGATTTATTTCTTGTTAGGTTGGTAATTCTTGAAGATCATAAGCACTTGTTATTACTAAACACAAATATACATTGAATCACTTGTGGCATTTTATTCCAGGAAACCAACAAGAAGCTAAAGCAGAACAGAAAGGAAAGGATTGGTATTTCCTTTGTCAGCTGTTACTCATTGAGATGGTTATAGCTGGTTTTGCTTTCCCCCAGTTTTAATGTAAAAGGTATGTACAAACAAATTCCCAGTATATGTGTATACTTTCAGTAATAAGAGTCAAAGAAGCAGCCGAGGTATTGTCGTTTCATTCCACATTGCAGTGTTTTTAAAGGTAAGGCGTGTTTGCTTTTGATCACATGCATGTTGTTCACTCCAAACTGCATGCACAAAAAGCTCAGTTAATGATCCTGTTGACCCACTTATGCTATCTACTTACAATGTGTACACTGATTGCTTGGATGAAGCATGTTTCAAAGTACGAACGTCATAGAGGTACATTTTCAGGAGAATATTCCATACGTCTCTCCCAAGTTGTATCAGAATTTTCCGATAACACTATTATAACCTCCCATGGAGTGGTATTGCAATTATAGAGGGTTGTGTGTATGTATGTTTGGGTATGGGAAGGTAATCTCAAGAAACACTCGACATACTTTCACGATTTTCTTATTATTGGCCCCTCTGGTGGACATGGCGTATAAAAGTGCATTCCAATTTCAATTCATAAGTAAATAAAAATACTAAACAGCATTTACGAAAGATTCATTGAGAATGCCAGGAAACCGAAAATAATTGGCGCAGTTCACTGAGAACACTTAACGTAAGATGTAATCGGCTTTCGTTTCTGTAAGTCCTAAAGTACGTATAGATGTTCAAGACGTAACACCTGAATAACAGAACACAACAACACGAATCATTTTTGATATTTATTTCTTTAATTGCCATTTATAAAATAATGCAAGTGTGTAAGATCCTCTAAACTTTTTATTATAATTCTGTAATTGCATTCGCTGAAGTTTCTGAATGCAAAAGTTCTAATAACCCGAATGTATAAAAGCTATCACTTTATTTCCTATGTATTTATGTTAGTACGAGGGGCGTCCAGGTTATGACACTTCCTATATTTCTCAGGACAGGAACTAGATAGCAACTTGTGATTATTTTAAAAAAAAATACACGTGGACTCTTTGTGAATGCGTGACAGCACTGTATAGTGCAAAGAACTCTAGTGGCAGCGACGAGAGTAAGGACTGTTTTTGATACTTAAAATGGCGACGTTTTCCTTACAAGAACAGCGTGTAATCATTCGTTTTCTCCATTTTCGTGGTGTGACACCTATTGAAATTCATCGCCAGTTAAGTGAGACATGTGGTGATGGTATCATGGATGTGTCTAATGTACGTTCCTGGATGTGACAGTTTAATGAAGATAGAACATCGTGTGACAACAAACCAAGACAGTTAAGTGAGGCATGTGGTGATGGTACCATGGATGTGTCTAATGTACGTTCCTGGGTGCGACAGCTCAATGAAGACAGAACATCGTGTGACAACAAACCAAGACAGTTAAGTGAGGCATGTAGTGATGGTACCATGGATGTATCTAATGTACGTTCCTGGGTGGACAGTTCAATGAAGACAGAACATCGTGTGACAACAAACCAAGACAGTTAAGTGAGGCATGTAGTGATGGTATCATGGATGTATCTAATGTACGTTCCTGGGTGGACAGTTCAATGAAGACAGAACATCGTGTGACAACAAACCAAGACAGTTAAGTGAGGCATGTGGTGATGGTACCATGGATGTGTCTAATGTACGTTCCTGGGTGTGACAGTTCATTGAAGACAGAACATCGTGTGACAACAACCCAAGACAGCTAAGTGAGGCATGTGGTGATGGTACCATGGATGTGTCTAATGTACGTTCCTGGGTGCGACAGCTCAATGAAGACAGAACATCGTGTGACAACAAACCAAGACAGTTAAGTGAGGCATGTGGTGATGGTACCATGGATGTGTCTAATGTACGTTCCTGGGTGCGACAGTTCAATGAAGACAGAACATCGTGTGACAACAAACCAAGACAGTTGAGTGAGGCATGTGGTGATGGTACCATGGACGTGTCTAATGTACGTTCCTGGGTGTGCCAGTTCAATGAAGACAGAACATCGTGTGACAACAAACCAAGACAGTTAAGTGAGGCATGTGGTGATGGTACCATGGATGTGTCTAATGTACGTTCCTGGGTGTGACAGTTCAATGAAGACAGAACATCGTGTGACAACAAACCAAGACAGTTAAGTGAGGCATGTGGTGATGGTACCATGGATGTGTCTAATGTGCGTTCCTGGGTGTGACAGGTCAGTGAAGACAGAACATCGTGTGACAACAAACCAAGACAGTTAAGTGAGGTATGTGGTGATGGTACCATGGATGTGTCTAATGTACGTTCCTGGGTGTGACAGTTCAGTGAAGACAGAACATCGTGTGACAACAAACCAAGACAGTTAAGTGAGGCATGTGGTGATGGTACCATAGATGTGTCTAATGTACGTTCCTGGGTGTGACAGTTCAATGAAGACAGAACATCGTGTGACAACAAACCAAGACAGGTGAGGTATGTGGTGATGGTACCATGGATGTGTCTAATGTGCGTTCCTGGGTGCGACAGTTCAATGAAGACAGAACATCGTGTGACAACAAACCAAGACAGTTAAGTGAGGCATGTGGTGATGGTACCATGGATGTGTCTAATGTGCGTTCCTGGGTGTGACAGGTCAGTGAAGACAGAACATCGTGTGACAACAAACCAAGACAGTTAAGTGAGGTATGTGGTGATGGTACCATGGATGTGTCTAATGTACGTTCCTGGGTGTGACAGTTCAGTGAAGACAGAACATCGTGTGACAACAAACCAAGACAGTTAAGTGAGGCATGTGGTGATGGTACCATAGATGTGTCTAATGTACGTTCCTGGGTGTGACAGTTCAATGAAGACAGAACATCGTGTGACAACAAACCAAGACAGGTGAGGTATGTGGTGATGGTACCATGGATGTGTCTAATGTGCGTTCCTGGGTGCGACAGTTCAATGAAGACAGAACATCCTGTGACAACAAACCAAGACAGTTAAGTGACGCATGTGGTGATGGTACCATGGATGTGTCTAATGTACGTTCCTGGGTGTGACATTTCAATGAAGACAGAACATCGTCTGACATCAAACCAAGACAGTTAAGTGAGACATGTAGTGATGGTACCATGGATGTATCTAATGTACGTTCCTGGGTGCGACAGTTCAATGAAGACAGAACATCGTGTGACAACAAACCAAGACAGTTAAGTGAGGCATGTGGTGATGGTACCATGGATGTGTCTAATGTACGTTCCTGGGTGTGACATTTCAATGAAGACAGAACATCGTGTGACAACAAACCAAGACAGTTAAGTGAGGCATGTGGTGATGGTACCATGGATGTGTCTAATGTACGTTCCTGGGTGTGACAGTTCAATGAAGACAGAACATCGTGTGACAACAAACCAAGACAGTTAAGTGAGGCATGTAGTGATGGTACTATGGATGTGTCTAATGTGCGTTCCTGGGTGTGACAGTTCAATGAAGACAGAATATCGAGTGACAACAAACCAAGACAGTTAAGTGAGGCATGTGGTGATGGTACCATGGATGTGTCTAATGTACGTTCCTGGGTGTGACAGTTCAATGAAGACAGAACATCGTGTGACAACAAACCAAGACAGTTAAGTGAGGCATGTGGTGATGGTACCATGGATGTGTCTAATGTACGTTCCTGGGTGCGACAGCTCAATGAAGACAGAACATCGTGTGACAACAAACCAAGACAGTTAAGTGAGGCATGTGGTGATGGTACCTTGGATGTGTCTAATGTACGTTCCTGGGTGCGACAGTTCAATGAAGACAGAACATCGTGTGACAACAAACCAAGACAGTTGAGTGAGGCATGTGGTGATGGTACCATGGATGTGTCTAATGTACGTTCCTGGGTGGACAGTTCAATGAAGACAGAACATCGTGTGACAACAAACCAAGACAGTTGAGTGAGGCATGTGGTGATGGTACCATGGATGTGTCTAATGTACGTTCCTGGGTGTGACAGTTCAATGAAGACAGAACGTCGTGTGACAACAAACCAAGACAGTTAAGTGAGGCATGTGGTGATGGTACCATGGATGTGTCTAATGTACGTTCCTGGGTGTGACAGTTTAATGAAGACAGAACATCGTGTGACAACAAACCAAGACAGCTAAGTGAGGCATGTGGTGATGGTACCATGGATGTGTCTAATGTACGTTCCTGGGTGTGACAGTTCAATGAAGACAGAACATCGTGTGACAACAAACCAAGACAGTTAAGTGAGGCATGTGGTGATGGTACCATGGATGTGTCTAATGTGCGTTCCTGGGTGTGACAGGTCAGTGAAGACAGAACATCGTGTGACAACAAACCAAGACAGTTAAGTGAGGTATGTGGTGATGGTACCATGGATGTGTCTAATGTACGTTCCTGGGTGTGACAGTTCAGTGAAGACAGAACATCGTGTGACAACAAACCAAGACAGTTAAGTGAGGCATGTGGTGATGGTACCATAGATGTGTCTAATGTACGTTCCTGGGTGTGACAGTTCAATGAAGACAGAACATCGTGTGACAACAAACCAAGACAGGTGAGGTATGTGGTGATGGTACCATGGATGTGTCTAATGTGCGTTCCTGGGTGCGACAGTTCAGTGAAGACAGAACATCCTGTGACAACAAACCAAGACAGTTAAGTGAGGCATGTGGTGATGGTACCATGGATGTGTCTAATGTACGTTCCTGGGTGTGACAGTTCAATGAAGACAAAACATCGCGTGACAACAAACCAAGACAGTTAAGTGAGGCATGTAGTGATGGTATCATGGATGTATCTAATGTACGTTCCTGGGTGGACAGTTCAATGAAGACAGAACATCGTGTGACAACAAACCAAGACAGTTAAGTGAGGCATGTGGTGATGGTACCATGGATGTGTCTAATGTACGTTCCTGGGTGTGACATTTCAATGAAGACAGAACATCGTGTGACAACAAACCAAGACAGTTAAGTGAGGCATGTAGTGATGGTACTATGGATGTGTCTAATGTGCGTTCCTGGGTGTGACAGTTCAATGAAGACAGAATATCGAGTGGCAACAAAACAAGACAGTTAAGTGAGGTATGTGGTAATGGTACCATGGATGTGTCTAATGTACGTTCCTGGGTGCGACAGTTCAATGAAGACAGAATATCGAGTGGCAACAAAACAAGACAGTTAAGTGAGGCACGTGGTGATGGTACCATGGATGTGTCTAATGTGCGTTCCTGGGTGCGACAGTCCATTAAAGACAGAACATCGTGTGACAATAAACCAAGACAGTTAAGTGAGGTATGTGGTGATGGTATCATGGATGTGTCTAATGTGCGTTCCTGGGTGCGACAGTTCATTAAAAGCAGAACATCGTGTGACAACAAACCAAGACAGCCACAGCCTCGCACCAGCCTGTCTGACGACATGATCCAGCGAGTGGAGAACGTTGTTTTGGAGGATCGCCGATTGAGCATTTTCAGATCTTCATGCAGGATTGTGTGCACAAATCCCACGGAAATGACAATTTTGAAGGCGATGTCTGCGACTGTCTTGGTTTGTTGTTACACGATGTTCTGTCTTCATTGAACTGTCGCACCCAGGAACGTACATTAGACACATCCGTGGTACCATCACCACAGGCCTCACTCAACTGGCGACGAATTTCAATAGGTGTCACACCGCGAAAATGGAGAAAACGAATGATTACAGCTGTTCTTGCAATGAAAACGTCACCATTTTAAGTATCAAAAACAGCCCTAACTCTCGTCGCTGCCACTAGAGTTCTGTACACTGTACAGTGTTGCCATCTCATCTCGGGGCCAGCGAGCATGTGATTGTTCCACCACCAAATAGTATTTACATTCTATGCAGAATTTCTAGTACTCGACTGACGTAAAACGTTCACATCCTTTATGAGAATATACGTTACTAGAAATACTCGGAGCTGTACGAAATTATAATTATAAAGAATGGGTAGTTGAGCCATTAAATCCTCTAGATAGTAATACTTTACAATACTTTAATAACTTTCTGAAAGAAAACGAACGATTCTATAACAATTTGAAAATAATTTTGGGATTCAATAACATGGAAGTCCGCGTATAATAAAACAATACAACAGAAATATTCGAAGTTTCTTTCCCGGCAAGCCGTGTACAACAAATGAATGTTGTTGCAAGCATATGCCCGAGGAAGATACACGAGCATCTGGTGTATTATTTATCTTTGGGCAATAAATCAGGATTATGGCGCAGAAAAAGAGAAGGCGTGAGCAAGTCTTTTGTTATGACGCTGCTCATTTGTCAAACGGTTTAAATAATGAACTCTCGAGCAAGTGCTAAGTAAATAAATTACATATATCTTCTATAACAAACGGAGTTTTCTTTCCCTGTTGAGAGGACGAGTCCAGGAACAACGTTCTTCCTTACCAGCGCGCGGGTTGAAGTCCCGATTGAGTAAAGATGCTTGATAGACGTTTCTATTTGCGGGATTATATTCATTTTCATGAGGCAGTCTTAGAGCTTTAGGTTATTCATTAATTCATGCAGTTGCCTGTGCGGTTAATTAAGCCAAAAATAATCTGTCCAACGCATCTTATTTACCTTTATATATAAATGATTATTCTATTGATATTGCATTTCTCCCAAAAATATTTTGGATAGAAATAATCTCAAATTAAGCAATATGTATACTGCTTGCAGTGGAAGAATAAAGTGGATGTAAACAAAACCGTTGATCGTAGTACGCCTTCTACACAATCTCCATATGTTTCCGCCGTGTAAATAGTCCATTGTAAAACTACTGTTACTGAGGTGTGGAGTCTTGAGTTCGTTTTGCTAAAGCGCACAAGTGCGTACTAAGCATATTTCAACTATAAAAAATATACTAATAGATAATTAAGTTAGTTTGTAATTAAAGTAAATCATACTGCGCGGGCATATTGAAGCTGACAGGCGTATCCAGTTGTGGACCATGGCGGAACTGGCGAGTACTTTTAAACATGCGCGCGCAAAGCTTTTATGCAGTGGTGAAAAGATAATATAGAATATATTTAAAAATTTCTGCGAAAATATTTCCAGAACTTGCTATCGATGAAGTGGTGAAGTTAACATCTGAATTTACCGGAGTCTGCTTTACAGAGAACCTTAAGGATGAAAAAAATGCCGTGGAGAAGGTTTTCGGGCAATTTTCTAGGTTGGATTTTAGAATTTCGTGTAGGATTTTTTGTCTTTGGGCCTTATAATTGTATTCACTTTATTTTACTTTTGGTTCTGTGCATATATCTTTTGTGTGACTCTCACACACACGGTCAGCTTTGCACGGAACCTTAAGGAAGACAAAATAGCGGTGGAGAAGGTTTTCGGGCAGTTTTCTGGGTTGGATTTTAGAATTTCGTGTAGGATTATTTTATGTCTTTGTGCCTTATATTTGTATTTACTTTATTTTACTTTTCGTTTTGTAGATATATCTGTTGTGTGAGACAGATGCGCAGGCGCATTTCACGCACATGTACACGCACGCACACACACACACTCACGTGTTTTTCCTCTTGTGATGGTACTGATTTACAATATTCCAAAAACCAGAAAACTTTTGAGGTAGTGAACTCTAAAATCAAAAAAATCATTCAGAGAATGCTTGATACACAAAGGTTAAAATAAGTTAACAAGCACGCACGCACGCACGACCGCATACGCGCATGCACACACATCTATCTACCCACCCACCCCCCCCCCACACACACACACACACACACACACACACACACACACACAGTCAGCTTTGTAGAGAACCTTAAGTATGACAAACGTGGTGGAGAAGGATTTCGGGCAGTTTCGTAGGTTGAATTTTAGAATTTCGTGTAGGATTATTTTATGTATTTGTGCCTTATATTTGTATTTACTTTATTTTGCATTTGGTTGCATATATTATGTGAGACACACATGTACACGCACGCACAGACACTTTCATGTTTTTCCTCTTGCGATAATACTGATTTTACAATATCCTAGAACACTAGAAAGTTTTGATGTAGTGAACTTTTGAATAAAAAAATCATTCAGAGGATGTTTGATACACAAAGGTTAAAATAAGTTATGACATGCGTGCGTGCGCGCGCCCACACACACACACACACACACACACACACACACACACACACACACACACACACACACACACACACACACAAAACAAGTCTGTTAAGCCTATAAAATTAAAATTGAATCTGTAAATTAAAAATGAAATAATGTATTGTAATGCATGTAATCTCTATGTAAGGGCTCAGACAGGCAACAGACCTGTATGTATAGGCTGAGATAGGCAACCAATTCGTATATATAGGCTGAGATAAGTAACTGATCTCTTCGTATTGGCTGAGATATGTAATAGTTGTGTACGTATAGGCTAATATAGGCAACAGATCTGGATGTATAGGCTGAGATAGGCAACAGGTCTAAATGTATAGCTTGAGATAGCTGACAGGTCTGGATGTATAGGCTGGGATAGGTAACAGGTCAGGATGTATAGGCTGAGATAGGCAACAGATCTGGATGTATAGGCTGATATAGGCAACAGGTCTGGATGTATAGGCTGGGATAGGTAACAGGTCAGGATGTATAGGCTGAGATAGGCAACAGATCTGGATGTATAGGCTGATATAGGCAACAGATCTGGATGTGTAGGCTGATATAGGCAACAGATCTGGATGTATAGGCTGATATAGGTAACAGGTCTGGATGTGTAGGCTGATATAGGCAACAGATCTGGATGTATAGGCTGATATAGGTAACAGGTCAGGATGTATAGGCTGAGATAGGCAACAGATCTGGATGTATAGGCTGATATAGGCAACAGGTCTGGATGTATAGGCTGGGATAGGTAACAGGTCAGGATGTATAGGCTGAGATAGGCAACAGATCTGGATGTATAGGCTGATATAGGCAACAGATCTGGATGTGTAGGCTGATATAGGCAACAGATCTGGATGTATAGGCTGATATAGGTAACAGGTCTGGATGTGTAGGCTGATATAGGCAACAGATCTGGATGTATAGGCTGATATAGGTAACAGGTCTGGATGTATAGGCTGGGATAGGTAACAGGTCAGGATGTATAGGCTGAGATAGGCAACAGATCTGGATGTATAGGTTGAGATAGCTATCAGGTCTGGATGTATAGGCTGGAACAGGTCTGGATGTGTAGGCTGATATAGGCAACAGATCTGGATGTGTAGGCTGATATAGGTAAAAGGTCTGGATGTATAGGCTGAGATAAGTAACAGGTCTGGATGTATAGGCTGAGATAGGTAACTGATATGGATGTATAGGCTGATATAGGTAACAGGTCTGGATGTATGGGCTGGGATAGGCAACAGTTCTGGATGTATGGGCTGAGATAGGTAACAGGTCTGGATGTATAGGCTGGGATAGGCAACAAGTCTGGATGTATAGGCTGGGATAGGCAACAGGTCTGGATGTGTAGGCTGATATAGGCAACAGATCTGGATGTATAGGCTGATATAGGTAACAGGTCTGGATGTATAGGCTGGGATAGGTAACAGGTCTGGATGTATAGGCTGAGATAGGTAACAGGTCTGGATGTATAGGCTGGGATAGGCAACAGGTCTGGATGTATAGGCTGATATAGGTAACAGGTCTGGATGTATAGGCTGAGATAGGTAACAGGTCTGGATGTATAGGCTGATATAGGTAACTGATATGGATGTATAGGCTGATATAGGTAACTGATATGGATGTATAGGCTGATATAGGTAACTAATATGGATGTATAGGCTGATATAGGTAACAGGTCTGGATGTATAGGCTGATATAGGTAACTGATATGGATGTATAGGCTGGGATAGGCAACAGGTCTGGATGTATAGGCTGGGATAGGCAACAGGTCTGGATGTATAGGCTGATATAGGTAACAGGTCTGTATGTATAGGTAACTGATATGGATGTATAGGCTGAGATAGGTAACAGGTCTGGATGTATAGGCTGAGATAGGTAACAGGTCTGGATGTATAGGCTGAGATAGGTAACAGGTCTGGATGTATAGGTAACTGATATGGATGTATAGGCTGAGATAGGTAACAGGTCTGGATGTATAGGCTGGGATAGGTAACAGGTCTGGATGTATAGGTAACTGATATGGATGTATAGGCTGAGATAGGTAACAGGTCTGGATGTATAGGCTGAGATAGGTAACTGATCTGGATGTATAGGCTGAGATAGGTAACAGGTCTGGATGTATAGGCTGAGATAGGTAACAGGTCTAGATGTATAGGCTGGGATAGGCAACAGGTCTGGATGTATAGGCTGATATAGGCAACAGATCTGGATGTATAGGCTGAGATAGGTAACAGGTCTAGATGTATAGGCTGAGATAGGTAACAGGCCTGGATGTATAGGTAACTGATATGGATGTATAGGCTGAGATAGGTAACAGGTCTGGATGTATAGGCTGAGATAGGTAAGAGGTCTGGATGTATAGGTAACTGATATGGATGTATAGGCTGGGATAGGTAACAGGTCTGGATGTATAGGTAACTGATATGGATGTATAGGCTGAGATAGGTAAGAGGTCTGGATGTATAGGCTGGGATAGGTAACAGGTCTGGATGTATAGGTAACTGATATGGATGTATAGGCTGAGATAGGTAACAGGTCTGGATGTATAGGCTGAGATAGGTAACTGATATGGATGTATAGGCTGATATAGGCAACAGGTCTGGATGTATAGGCTGAGATAGGTAACAGGTCTAGATGTATAGGCTGGGATAGGCAACAGGTCTGGATGTATAGGCTGATATGGGCAACAGATCTGGATGTATAGGCTGAGATAGGTAACAGGTCTGGATGAAAAGGCTGAGATAGGTAACAGGTCTGTATGTATAGGTAACTGATCTGGATGTATAGGCTGGGATAGGTAACATATCTGGATGTATAGGCTGTGATAGGTAATTGTGGAAACATGATAATTTAATCTAAAATAAGTAAAACAAAACTTTAAAAATATTTATTTCTGTATATACTACAACAGATGATTCAATAATGCTTTACAATAGTTGATTTAAGTTGTTTGGTGTACCATAAAAAAGTAGACACCAAATGTGAGCTAGTATAACAAGTTCTAATAACTGTATCATAAAATGTTATATAAAATTAAAATTTTGAAGCCATAATACATTAGAAGTATGCTTAAAGCAGAATGTTATAATAATTTTCAATTTGTTTTTCTTTTGATATTTCTATAGTCATACTTAGATTTTGCATATCAGAATATTTTACTCAAAAGAGCTTTTAGAAGAAAGTTTTATCTACATTTATATCTCAAGTCTAATGAAATCTCCAGGGCTGGAAGCACATAATGTAAACTGTAGATACAAAAGAATGTTAATATGAACCAATACTGAGTTATACAATTTGATGACTGTTTTGTGGATAAACTGCATAACTTCTTTTTGTTCATCAGTTAATAATGTAAATGCTTTGTATTTAATGTGGAGAAACTTGTTCACACACCACTGCACTGCCATCTTTGTTGTCAACTGTGGGCAACTGGGAGTCTGCAGCATTCTCTGTATTACATCTGTAGGAAGAACCATCACAGTGCCAAGTAAAATCATTTGAAAAGGAATGCTATACAAAGTTTACATTAGCTATCAATTATTGTTAATTTTGTGATCAACTAAGAGCTTTTTCTCAGCCTATATAGAACTAATGTACATGAAACATGTTTGATTCCCATCTATAAATTGTGCTTATATTTATGATTGAGGATAATATTTGCAGAATATCTTAAGATTAACACATACAAAGCATATAGAGTAAGCTATTTACATGAGCATGAAATAAATATTAGGTTATTTAATATGCTAAGACAACGTTTTGTATGCCATGATATTCTTAATGATACATCTAACACTCCAGTCTTTTTCGTGGGTTATTTTCAATACTTAAGAATAGGTCCTTCATTTTGGTAATGTTTTATGTCCATTTTTCATAAATTACCTTCAAAAAATTCAACATATACATATTAAAGTACTTAATCACTCTAAGATATTCGATTTGATTTACTTTTGAAAATAACTTGAACTTATACATCTTTGGAGAGCTATCAAATACTTGATCCTTATAATCTCTCTCTCTCTCTCTCTCTCTCTCTCTCTCTCTCTCTCTCTCTCTCTCTCATGCACACATGCACACAAAAAGTAACTTTGCAAAATGCAAAATTTCTGCATCACAGGTTTCTGCAGCAAATAATTTGAAAATCCTTAGGAGTTTCAGAAACTACTGTGGAAGTACAAAAAGGAAGCTGTCTGATATACAGTAAAACCTCTCTAAAAAGGGACACAATCATTCCAGCATTTACTTTCCATTTACACAATTTTCAGTCTTAGAGGTTTGTGTTTAAATACAAAGAAATTACAAAATAGTTGCACAGGTTTATAGTGAAGGAATAATATTTACAACTTATATACAATAATTGTAGTTTATCACCTAGTTTCTCTGTCTGTTTTCAATTTTCCCTTTCCAGTCTATAGTGCAATCAATATAAATCTGAACCATTTCAATAGGCCAATAACTTTTGAACCAATAATAGGACACACATACAACTTTGGGACAATATAATATACAGCTGGATGATTACATTACACTATTTATGTCTCAGAGAAAATTTTGGAAGTGTCCTCCACCAGCGTCTATACATGTTTGTACTCGTCTCACCATATTCTCTCAAGTTTTACGGAGAGTATCCTCGCCAATGTTACTTATTTCGGCTCGAATGGGTTCCTTGAAGAACAGCAATTGTCTGTAGCCTATTCTTGTATACTTTATGTTTCAGATACACCCACAAGAAAAAATTTGGTGAGGTTAGGTCAGGGGATCTGGGGGGCCGCAGACCTTTTGAGATTATTCGATTATCAAAGAAACTGGTTAAAAGTTCCATGGTGTCATTAGATGTATGGCACGTTGCTCCATCTTGCTGGAAATTACCTTTTTCTCAGTTCAATATCATCCAGCTGCTCCACAAATGTCTTGAAGATACCCGCATAAACTTCATTGTCTACAGTCGTATCAAAGAAAATGGGACCAACGATGTATAGATACTGGTGGAGGACACTTCCAACATTTTCTCTGAGATGTAAATAGTGTAATGTAATCTCCCAATTGTGTATTATATTCTCCCAAAGTAGCACGTGTGTCCTATTATTGGTTCAAACACTATGGCCTATTGAAATGGTTCAGGTTTACATGGATCACACTATACAACTGTCGGCATATCAGCATCATTTCCTTCACCTCATACACCATTCAAAACAATGTTATGGCAATGTTTGAAACTCTTGAGCCATCCATTGGAAGCTCTGAAATGGTCTTTGCCTAATTTTCTTACTATCCCTAAAGCTTGAGTCTGAAGCAATTGTCCAGAAATGGGAATTGCTTTAGCATGTGCACTAAGAAACCACTTGAACACAGCGTGATTTAGCTCATCATACTCTGTAGAGTTTGCAATGCATTTCACATGCCCTGCTGTTCCCTTTAATCTCGCATCTTTAATTTTTTTTTTTTTTTCAAAATCTTATAAATCTGAGTTTTCCCCACTTTAAACAACACAGTTAATTCTTTAGTTGGACTTTTGTTCTTTTCATGTTCTTCAGTAACCTTAATGTTTTCCTTCAGTGATAACATCTTATGTTTACAACTCATTTTACAGAATTTGGTACAAACAATGTTTTTAAAAGCACCAAAGTTCACAGTTTTCTTCCACTCGCACTTGATCACTTGTAACAACAAGACAGAATGAACACACTTTAAAACAGTTGTACCCTTACCATGTGTGTTGCAAGAGGGTTGCTAATGGTTTGTTCTCCCTTTTCCTCTAAGGATTATAGTTTATGACTTTATGATTCATGGAACTTCAGTTACCCTCAAAATTATTGCACTTTTTAAAATACATACATTACACATAAAGTAATCCGTTTTAATCAGATTATTTGTGAAACAGTTCCCAAAAAATATTTCCATTTCCGCATTAGACATTTTCCCAGGTTTCCGGCATATAAGGGGTCTATTTTAGGCAGGTTTTACTGTATAAGATACATAAAGCAATAAAAATGCTTAACATTTTAATTTTGCAAAGTATCATATGACAAATTAAACATACAAGTGTTTATTTCTATTTCTTCCTTCTAAAAGATTTGATTTCTGATCTTGACTACATCAATAATAATAAAAAAATAAGTACACAGTGGTTTGAAATCAGAGGACATAGGCCTTGTTAAAGTAAACTTACCTTTTATATTTTCCATGTAATGGCAAAGTGTCAAGTTTGCTTGATCCCAGCTGACCTTCAGTATCAGAAGTTGTGCAGACTTTGCTGACTCGATTCACAGGAGTTGGTAGCCGGGACTTTTGGAAAGTGCCACCAATGTTGGATTCTGTAGATCTTGAAAGTCGAGTATCACTAGCCCTTCTTAGAAAATTCTGCTTACTAGGAACGCTATAAGAAAGATTTACATTACTATTGAAATGCCTTGGTAGCCGCAATATTTCCCTGCTTCCTCCGTTAGTCTGGGAATCATCAGATTGTGGACAATGTTCCCCATTCACCAGGTCATCACAGCCATTCATTAGTGGAGTTGCACCTTTCTGAGGTATTGGTGACTTTCTTTCTGGAAGCACACCATAACCATTATCTGTACTCAAAGACTTGCTTCTATGAGGCTTCAAGTTATTGTTCTGCAATGCAAGTTCAGAGGAATGGTGCCTTTTCTTTGCGTAGAAAGAGTTGGGTTCCCTATAGGATGAAGATAATGTGCCAAGTGATGTTAACGATGGTTTCCTGTGTTTTTTCTTAATATCATTAAACCTTGTGTAAAAGCTTTTCCTGCGAATTCTATCACCAACACTTTCTGTTTCATCTTCTTGGTTTAGAATGGGTGACATGGGGAAATCATGACACTCTAAATCAGAGCACACAGACCAAGAATCTAAACTCTCAAGTTCATCAGTGGGAGACACATCACCAGGGGGCGTGACTTTCAGGTTCCTAAGTGAAAGCACTTCATTGTTTATATTATCTTCAAAAGTTAAATTTGTTAAGTTTTTGGTCCCAACAGAACTGTTAGGAATTTTGCTGCCCATAATATTACTGTTTGTTGTCATATTTTCTGCTAGCTGTTCTCTAGTGTTGGAGGTGCGATTCTGTGCAGCAAGAAAGGTTGCTTCCTGATCTTTACTTTCTTGTTTGGATAATCTGTTAATACTTTCTACAACCTGTTCCTCATTAAATGTTTTTGGTACATCACTGAGAACATTTGCAATTTGCTGTGGAGGTGAAATTACATTATCATTAGAATCACAGTTTGCCATCATTGTTGCCTGTGAATCATGAACAAGTAAAATTGCTGGATTAGCAAGATCCTTCATCACTGGTTCTGGAGCTTTTAAAGTGCTCTCTTTTGCTGTAGGATGAATTGAAACTGTATTCATATTTATGTTTTCTTCCAACTTTTTAGTGACTTTAATTAACTTTTCAGGACTCTTTTTAGATTTTGTGCTGACTGAGGGTATCTTCTGTTTTAACACATCTGTTTGGGTATTATTTTTATTTATGTTTTTATTAACTAATGAAGAATTTGATTGTGTCTTTTTCAAATTTTGGGAGTCCTGAGGCAATTTCTTTTGAGATGTTACATTCTCATTTCCTGTAAGTACACTATCACTTTGTGAGCCTGCATAAACAGATTGCGTGCGTCTTAAACGAGAGAGTACTGAGGTACGAGGAGGTGAAGCTTGTGTACCTTTCGTTGGAGTGTCTTCATATTTGCGAAATAACCCAAGAACAGAGGTGACTCTGTTTCCTAGCTTTGTTCCTGTGTTCGTAGGAGAGTTACCACCACCATCAGCAGTACTACAGTCATCCACTGATACTGCACGCTTGAGAAGATGAGATTCTGTAGTGATAATATCACTTCCACGAGGTGTAAGGCTTTTCTCACGAAGAGAATGAATGGCTTTGTCAATACGACTTTTCCCAGAACTAGTAACCACAGGAATATCTTCCCCTGAAGACTTGAATTTTGTCAACTTTTTTTCCAAAGAATGAAGAAATCCACTTTTTGTTGGGGAAGTGCTGCATTGCTTCTCAAATGCAGGAGAGCTGGACTCCTTTCTGGTTTCAGATAAATTTGAATTCCTTTTATTATTAGCATGTTTTATTTCTTTTGCTTCATTATCTTTTTCTTTATGCTTTTTTGGTGTACTTTGAGCTGCATCTTTCCCAGTAGAAGAGTCAGGGTTAGAGGGTGCAAGTGCTGAAGTACTGTTATTATCTAATACCTGGGTCTGTGATGAGTTATTTTCTGTTTTCTTCAAGCTTTTCCTTCGCTTCAGTTTGGCCTCAGCCTCAGCTGCTTTCTTGGCATCTTGTTCCTTGGCATAAATGCTTTCTTCTCGTGGGGTATCATAGAAATCAGGCCTTAAAAACCGTGAAATTCTGCGCACTTTCTTCTTTCCTTCTTCATTTTCCTGTGATGGAACATCTTTACTTTCAGAGCTTTGACGCAGAAACTTGCCCAACACAGAGCGATCTGGTGTTGAGTTTGACATACTTGAAGAACGTGGTAGCTTTCCTTCATTTTCTTTGCTATCTTTATTTTCCTTACTGACTTCACGCGAAGCAGATGAGGACCTAAGCCTTAGTAATGATGGTATCTGTCTGCCCTTCTTTGCAGTTCCACTCGAAGATGGTTCCTGGTCAATATTTGTTACGCTATCATCATTCTTATCTTTCAAACAAGTAGATGTGTCTTCATTTTCACATTTGTCAGAAGCAAAAGTACTCTTTGGATTGAAATTACTTGATTTGTCTGTTTTATATTCATCCTTCCTTGAATGTAAATGAGCAGCCTTACCCTCTGTTGTTGAACCTCCTCCTACAAGAGGTACTGATGAAGAATGATGAGGACGCTCTTGCACCTCCTCTTGTATTCTTGAGTAAATATGACGACTGCTACCATATGAACTAGCAGAGCTATCAAGAGAGCGCTGTCTGGCATACATTGATCTTAAAGATTCTTTCCTGGTGCTTGCACTATATGGCAATGGAGGTAGAACCCTATCATAATCTGTCACTCGGCTACGATAGCTATAGTCACCTGAATCTGATGCTGAGCTCCCTTTGTATTTTGGAATGCTGGATGTATTCCTGGAATCCAACATATGCAATGATCTGCGAGTCGGAGGAAGATAATCTTTCTTGATGGATTCTTGTGTTCCCAGAAGACTACTGCTATAGGAAGATGGACTAGAAAGCTCGCTTATTCTTCTTCTGTCTGCTCCAACAGATGATGAACTATAATAATCCCTGGCCCTCGTGTCTGCGGATGTACGCATTGAGAGTGTTCGAGACAGCCTCCTTGAGGGTGAGTTACTAGGTTGCGTTACAGTGGTTCTATAGGAGGGAAGCACTCCTAGTGAGGACTTTCTCAATGGTGATGTCAGACTCCAGTCATCATCTTGATCTCTCACATCTTCACTTGAAGCATGGCGATGGTGTTGCAACCTCTTGGCTAGAGATGGGGTGTAGTACGATGCACAACTACTGATGTCACTTCCTGCTTCTTCACTAAAGCTGCCACGCTCACTTCTTGACGAACCTGTGCAATATCAACAAAACCTCTATAAGAAAGTATAACCTTAGTAAGTTCTCTACTTTCATTTTATTTAGAACAGGCATTCCCAACCTTTTGTTACCTTTTGTTACAATAAATTCCTATGAGGGAAACCCTTAGACTTATACAGAGGAGGAAAAGAGGAAATAAAGAGCTATCTCTATGCACTACGTTAAACTAGTTTTGCAGCAGAAATTCCAGCACACAGAGCTAAGGACCTAGTTGGGAATTGGTTGAATTAGTAGGGGCTTGAAGACTGTTCTGATACTACATTTGGACATTATTCTTACAATTTTGTGAAATATAAGACCAAGTTATGGAATATGATATTTTCAAAACTTACCTAAAAGCTCATTTGGAGGCATGTTACGGGATTGACAGAGCAACAAATAAGGTCCATAAAAACCTCAGTCCAACTTAATCATTACATCCAGTTCAAGCAACATACATATTTATTATTCTTTGAAATGTTTATTAATCAGGCATACTTCTCACTCAGATAAATGTCTCCATTAAGTGGCCGCGCCATGGCTCAGTGGTTAGACCGCTTGGCTCTCACCAAGGCGGCCCGGGTTCGATCCCAGGCGACCGCAAAGTGAGATTTGTGGTGGACAACATGGCGCTGGGGCGGGTTTTCTCCGGGACCTCCGGTTTCCCCCGCCATCTCATTCCCCCGGTGCTCCATCTTCATCTCATGTATCATCAGTGTCACCGCCTGCGGTGCCATATGTAGTAAAAGCGGGCGTTAAACACTGCACATGCACATTCTCCATTAAGTTAACATCAGCAGATGTGATCTTTAGAACACATTGATTCAACTAGGAGGAAGTGAGGAAAGGTAAGGTATGTATAAGCACCAGCATAAATGCTACCCCCTTTCCTCCAGTCTTTATAACCCTTTCATTTTGTTCAGCAATAGTGCTACCCTTTCTAACCCCATAAGTCACTCTCTTACTGTCAATAGTCAAGCTGCACAGAAGAGGCTTTCAGCTACTTCAGTCATCATAACACTGGAAATGAGTCCTCTAATACAGAAGGCAGGTAATTTAACTTGGCAAAATTCTGCAAGCAATATTCTTTCTCTCTGAATCTACCTCTAGCTTCTATTCTTTAATGTAATCAATTAACTGGTTGGGAAACTCTGATTTATAATTTAAATATCCATGTTCAGGCTTGTTTCTAGAGGGCACAAGATTTGATTGAGGGTAAATTGATAAATAGAATTTATTTAATTGCGCTTAAATTAACTGCTTTGGAGTACATTGACTTCTACTTGTGGAAAGGCAAAATGTTTGACTAGCAGTTGCCATGAACACCACTGATGCGCACATATTTATTTAGGAGTTAGAAAAATAAGATTATGTTCTCCACTCCAGCACAAATCTGAAGATGCTACATTCAACTTTTGTGTTCTATTTCACAAAAGTCTGCCTCTGTGGTGTGAGTCACAAGCAAGAGATTCCGAGTTTGAATCTTAGTTAGTATGAGTGACCCTCATAAGGTTTTTCTCCTTATCCTGAGAACACAACCTCAGACAGTTAACCTCATGCTATAATGACTCTGGCTCATTTGAACACAATTTCGTTCACAGTCTCATAAAAGAACAGACCATGGAAATGCACATCAAGCTCATGGCACGCTAAGGATAGCATTTTCTGAATTGCTGAATAGCTTTAAAAGATTACATATAATAATATGTTGCAATTTTACTTTACAATTATACAATGTAAAATACATCTATGACTAGTCAGTCATTATATCAATCCACAATTTAACTGTTTACAAGATAAGTACTGTCCTCCACAGGAGAGTAAGTTTCCGAGGCCTGAGATGCAGGGAGGGGGGGGGGGGTTGGCGAAGATTCCCACACCCTCCCTGGACAGATTTATGACACCCCATGTCAGTAGAGTTACCGACCATTCAAAAATATTCTGACGGCTTCTACTTTTGTAAATGAACCTTCTCGGTTTTAGTGTACATAGTGAATAGGGCATATGCGGTTTTTAATGGTTCCGCTCCTTGTGTAGCAGGCATTCTCTGCCACACACATTTGCTGTCCTTTCCCACTGTGCAAGGTAGCACATACCTTTCAGGGACCTTCTTTGCATTGCTTGACAGTATTCCCTGTAGCATCTGCCGCTTGACAAATTATGTCTCAACTGTAAAGTTTGGGATTGATGGAGAACAGTTTGAACCTCTGCTCTAGTAAGTACAGACTGCACATCTGCCCTGGGTCACAAAGTATTATTTTATTTTGAAAACACTTAATCTGTAGATATGTGTGCAGGCTTTCAGTTAGACATGAGAAATGAGTAGTCATTTTTTCTTAGTTGTTCATGTTATCTTGCAGCTAAACAAAATGAATTTGAGTTAATTCTGCCTTCCTATCTTTATGATTACCCATATGTTTATATGCGTGTTAGGCATTGCTATTTCTATTGAATATACCCCATTTTACTTTACTTTAAAAATAAATACCAACAATGTTATTAAACACAATCTTTAATATGTTAACTGCTTTTAACACTAGAATTAGTACTACTTAATATCTAAAGCAATTAACCACACAGGTACTACTACAGCTTTTCTCTTCTTACTTGCTCTACCACAGTTTACTAGGCAGAGAAAGTATTGTATGTCACTAAAAAATTCATTACTTCACAGAAATACATGTTTAGGGGCATCTTCTGAAGCCAAAATATTTGTTATGTACTGAGTTCACTGTTTAACCACACTCATCTGTAAATCTTGCTTAATTTTCATTCTTATTAACTGAAGACACAGGTACATTTTTCTAAAAAAATATAAAATTCCTAATAATAAAAAATCTGGTGTTTATCAATTTAATTGTTTAGATTGTGATCAGGTTTATATTGGAAAGACGAAACGTAATTTGGAAACCAGAACAAAAGAACATTTTCCTAACATTAAGTATAAACAAACTGATAAATTGACTGTAGCAGATCATTTTTGGTCATTTAACCATAAAATAAATCCCAAAGTTAAATTATTAAAACAATTAAATGGTCTGATAGATTTAATAGTTTGGGAAAAGATATTTATTTTAAAAAATAAACTTTGGGTAATGAATTTTGAAATACCAGCAGTTGATTCTGTTTTTAGGTTTGTTTTGTTTTCAGATGTTGGTAACACTAAAAAAACATAAGAAAAACAAGGTAACCGAGATTTCCTTGACAATGGAGTTTGTTTTCTTTGGACTGAGGATGCAAGTGATTTGTTTGTGAAATCGATCTCCATTAGATAGAAGTATTAACACCAATCACTTAAGATAAGTGGAGCCTTAGTGGCAAATATTTATATTTGTGTAATATATTTGACAATTGGAGAGCAATGTGCAGTGACATTTAGACGAGTACGTTTCAAAGCGGTTGCAACTGAAGGGGAGCGCAAGTCAGTTGCAAGCAACAAGTGCAGGGCTATTGAGTAATACTACAGCTTGTGTGTCTTCTGGTTCCAGGAGAACAGCAAATGAGGAAATAAGGTGCTACATTTACAAACTCAAGAAGTAATAAGGAAGGCCTATAGAGTTACTAAAAAGGAACAATGGAGATCTGGAAAAGGGTATCAGAGGCAACAGATATGTCCAAAAGTAGTGTTGGGAGCATTATTAAGGAAACAAAAACCATTGATTCTGGCGCAACGATGTTTTTCTCTTTGCCAGATGAACAAAGATCAAGAACATGCACAAAATATAATTTGGATAGTTTTAATGAAGTACTTAGGCAAACTGTGAATAATTTTTACATTACAGAAAAACAAAGACCAACTCTGAAGAGAGTGCTTACGAAGCTTCAAATCTATTGACTTCCAAGGCAGGTGTCTTAACATTAAGAAGAGTTCTTTTGAAGCTATGACTTAGATAGAAGAAAACCAAGTGCAAGAGACAAATTTTTATGGAACATTGTACTATATGGGCAAAAAGGCTTAAGTATTTGCAAGATATTCCAAGGATATTGCAGTGAAGGTTGGAATATAGTTTATATGGATGAAACTTCAATCAATGCAGCACTACAATGCCATATGTCTGGAGTGAGGTCTCGCTACAGAGATTCTGTGCTGATGTCGAAAAGCCAGCAGTTGGTAATTGCGTACGCTGGAGAGTAACAGGATATTGTTCCAAATGCCTAGGTACAATTTAAGGCACTACAATTTTGTATGGAGATCACCACAACAGTATGAATTATAACAATGAAAAATGGATTGAAGAAAAGCTCATTCTTAAGCTGGTTCCTAGATTAGTGCTTGTTATAGATAATGCCCGTATCACAATGTCCAAGTTGAAAAACATCCAAAGTTGTGCTCTAGAGGAGAGCATTATCCTGGTTAGAGAGACACATGGCTGAAGAGTTCAGAAACACAAATTTTTTGAACCTGAACTCTGACATTTATTAGCATTCTACTCCTAAAACCAGCACCTTCCTGAAAAACAGACAAAATACTTGAGGAGTACAAACAGACTGTCTTAAAACTACCTTTCTACCATCCAGAATTTAACCCAATAGAACTAATATGGGTCATGCTAAAAAACTGGGTTTCCAAACATAATGTAACTTTTACATTGGATGGTGTAATAAAACTTGCAGATGTAAAAATGAAATCAATCACAGTGGTAGAATGGCAAGAAGCATGTACGCATGTAAGCAAAGTTGATGTGGTTAAATGTATGTATGTATTTATTTCACTGCAATTGGGTACTACCCGGTGGCAGAGTTAAGAATACAGATCAAATTACAATACTAGATTTACAACAATAACACAGTAAACAATAAAAACATGATATTATTTTAACTTTAGTCACTTAAAACATATCTAATTACTTCTCTATTTACATATTATATACCATTATAATTTAAAAGTTAAACTATAAACCATCTAGATTTTTTCTAAATTTCTTCAGCGACAGGGGACAGCCCTGAAAGACTGCTATAGGCAATTCATTCCATTCTTCAATGGTTCTATTAACAAAAGAAAATTTTCCTACGTCGGTTCTGTATCTTCTACCCTTAATTTTATACCTATGATCGTTTCGTCCATAATAATCCGGATTATCTAACCTTACACTAACGTCCACCCATGCCTTTACACCAGCATTAGCTTTGATTAATGCTACCAACCTATGTTTTTTACGCCTAATTCTTAATTCCTCCCATTTAGTCTCATCTCCTTTTATAGGCCCAAAATACTTGCCTCTTTTTATGAATTTTATTGCCCTCTTCTGTATTTTTTCTAATGGATCGATTTGGTTAGCTCTATACGGGTCCCAGCATGCTACTCCATATTCCATAACCGGCCGCACTAAGGCCTTGTAGGCAATTTCCCTGGACCTAGCGCTCCCCTTTTTCAATATTCTCATTACGAAATGTAATGCCTTCCACGCATTCCTAGATGTGGAATTTACTTGTTCGTGCCTTGCCTATCAATAGAAAACCACAGGAAGTCACTAAACGTTTTCACTTTGAATACTATTATGTTACTATTCTATGTATCCATGGTATTTCAAATTGGGCCCAAAATGATAGCATTCTGCATAATGACTCTGGACTTTAGTAGGGAGTGATGTAACAAAGGGATAGGAAAAATTAGAGTCAGTTAGTTTCTAGCTCACCTATTGTTGGCAGCACATGCCAATAGACAGTACCAATGGCATTATAAAAATACTAACATGCTATATTGAGAAATAAGAGATAACCCACTTATCAATAAAAGCAGTTTGAAAGTTAGATAAAAACTTTTATATCACACTAGTCATTTCCCTTCGTTCACACTTTAAATTAATATTTGTTTTTTAATGTTACCACACACAAGCGCACGCACACACGCACGCACGCACGCGCACACACACACACACACACACACACACACACACACACACACACACACACACACACACACATGGATCTTCTTCTAAAAATGCTTCAGATTAAGGGGTTACCAAAACATGTATTTCTGGTGAAATCTCAATATTGAATTTTTGGGTGAAATGCAATACTTTTCCTATTTACTCAAAATTTAGTAGAGAAAGCAAAAATAACATGTGTAACAAAACTGAAATAATATTACAACTGCTGTGTACTTAACACCACCTGAATAAGTCACCACAAACAAATCTAAAATGAATAAATAACTACCAAAAATTTAATTTTCAGCATCAAAATATTTAAGGTTATATCACAGATTGACAGACAGAGATAAAAGAGTCAGAAGCCTGTGTAAAAGTTGTTTAGTTTCTCCTGCAAGTTTGTGTACACAAACTTCTTATTTTACTTTGAACATACAGCAAAAATGTAATCTAAGTGTTAATGTAACTAAAACACACAAAAATGCACTTTTGGAAAACTCTGTTAATAGGACCATCCATGAACTGCACTACAAAAGTTGTGTTTCTTCTGTATATTTCGTATTATACACAGTGAGCTATGCCATCATGACATTTCTGCAAATACTCATAAGAGGTTTACTTCACCAAACTTTAAGAATAGATTTTAGCATTAAAATATTTGTTTGGATTTTATTTAAATACAGATAATGCATTTTAATACTAGAATCTAAAGAGACCAGTGAGAAGTTATCTCTTTATTTAAAACAGATTGACAACCAAAATATTTTTAAATTGAAACAACATAAATTTTTAAGTGAAGCATGTTTTTATTCTATTCAAGAGTATTTGGAAAGTTAGTTATATTATTATATTTTGGAATTTACTCTTATACACATTTTTTGTAATTTCTATATTTAAATTTTGTACTTTTGACGTGTCCACAATCTTGTATGGAGATTTAAAAGATGAATAAATTGAACTGAATTGAATTGAATAGAACTTGGCATTACAAATCTTTGCATGGGTTTCCAAACTATCTCATAATTCTGAAGTATATGTATTTACATTTTTTTAAAAGAAAATACATTTAATGGAATAAACATTGATTTAAAATCAAATATATATAATGGGTTATATCACATTCATATGACTTTCTCTACCCTCCTGATTTTTTTAATTTTTATTTAACATCCTCCAATACAGGCATAATTAATAATGAATGAAATAATGTTCAAATGAGTACAGGATACATAGAGCTTAGAGTTACCAGACATTCATCTTTAAGGATAAGGGAAAACCTCCAAGATTAAGTCATATTGGACAGTGAATGAAATGATGTTCAAATGAGCTCAGGGTCCTTAGAGTTGAGTTACCAGATGTTCATCTTTGAAGATAAGAGAAAATCCCGGAAAAGGCCTTATCTAGATAACTCACCCTGACCAAGATTTGAACTTAGGACCCCAGACCACAGAAAAGGGTGGCTCTTGATCTGCAAACTATTCCAATTAAAGCCTGCCTGCCTCAGTATCGTAGATGGTAGCGTGTCTGCCTCACGTTCAACAGGTCCCGAGTTCAAATCTCGGTCAGAGTGAGTTACCTGGATAAGGTTTTTTCCCGGGGTTTTCCCTTACCCTGAAAGACAAATGTCGGGTAACTCTAAGCTCTATGGACTCTGGGCTCATTTGAGCATCATTTCACCCATTCCATTCATCGTCCGATATGACAATGTTGGAGGAGATAAATTATATATAAAAACAAATTAAAGCTTATTCATATAATTTTGTGCCTCATTGTGTCATAGTCCTTTCTCATCAAGATTAAAGCTTATTCTTTTATCAACTTCATGTTAATGTAATAAACATTTGCGGAAACGTTTTGTTCTAGGCAAAAGAGGGTTACAGAGGATAAGGTGATAGATCCCTATATACTGGATTTGAAATTCCACTTTTTTAATAACAAATGAATGAATAGCCTTATCAAAAATTATTAAGTGTTTGAAAACTCAAACCAATAACAATGAATATATCAGAAATGCATTCTTTTGTTTTAAGTATTCTATTTCTTTTTGTGGAAGGACAGTCTTTAATGCCTAGCCTTCCTTCATATGGTAAAAATGATGATGCACGAAATGAAATGATAATTTGGGAAGGAAATGTTCTAGGCTGAAGTTTAGGGCATGTCCTCCTCATTTGCCTCATTTGTCTTCAGAGTTGAAGATAACTAGAGAAAACCTCAAATAGGATGGATGGTAGACAGAGTCAACATGAAAAATTCAATGCCATGGCCGGGATTTGAACCATGGATCTCCTGGATTCCGCCCAGTCGCTCTAACCCATTGAGCTACCATGGCCAACTTGCCGTCAATTGACTAAAATAATAAGAGTTAAATGATGAAGCCTGGGACTCAAGTACTTATGATAGTAAGTTGCCACAAACGGTGTATCTTGAATGCGAGAGCCCCTAGTGGTCTACTGGGGAAATATACGAGTCAAATTGAGAATTTAATGTCGTGACGGCAAGTTGGCCATGGTAGCTCAATGGGTTAGAGTGATTGGATGGAATCCAGGAGATCCGTGATTCAAATCCCAGCCATGGCATTGAATTTTTCATGTTAACTCTATCTATTATGTCTTTGACACTATATTAGAATAGGCATTCCTGAAGAATGCCATGTTTTTGTCTTGCAAATTTTAACTTTATTCTTCTGCTTGACCTGGTATATTGACTATGGTAGAGATAATTCAACTGTTTGCAAAGATTATTCATGTCTAACACTAAAAGGCCGACTTTTTAGTAATAAAAGTATTACGTAATGATGTTATTTATCTTATGGTAGTAGATAAATGAAATTATAAAACTAAACAATCTTTCAGAAAATTAAAAAAAATAAGTTGCATTTAACATTTTTGACATGACATCATCCTGTACAATAACCATTGAAAATGTTTCTGTTTTGTAAAATTTTCCTTTTAAAGTATTAACTTTGATATGTCTCAGCATTTTTTAAAAATATAAGTTAATTTTATTCCCCGCCCTTCCTCTTTATTTACTATGAAGAGATCCTGTATATTCAGTTAATAAGAGTTATATTATTTAATAATAATTAGACTAATGTGTAATAAGTTTATTTAACTGAATGTTATCTTATCCTACATTGAAGAGTGTAGTGCAGTGCATGTATGGTCCTAAAGCTTTTAGATGAGAAAGTATAGAGCAATACATACACAGATAGAGGTATGTAATATTCAGTCCTTGGAGAAGTAGTAGTGGTGGTGGAGTGGAAGTGTCTACTAATAGGTGGCTGTAGTGGGGTGGGGCAGGGGGCCAGAAGCACCCCCTCCCCCTCCGCCGCCTCTGCCCCTCCCAGGAACATGCACGGTCACACGCACCCTTGCTGCAAACAAGCACACAACACAACACAATGCAACAAACTATTTGCCAAACAATAGCTCAAGTTGCATGTTTACTGTGTCCTTATGGGTCTGTAGGTTGAAACAAACATGCACTGTTAATACGCTAGGTTATGTTGCAATGCTGCACTGAGTATCACTGAACTTCTAACTACTGCATTACATCTACAAATTGAACTTTTAACATATGAACATTGAATCCACATATACTTAATTAACATCTACGTCAACATCAGTGTTATTACAGAAGTACATGCTGCTATTTGCTCTTTGCAACAACTTTCAAATGTCTTCTATATAAACCACTATTTTAAAATAATGTCTTAATAGTAGGGATGGTTTGATACCAGTTTTTCTCAATACTGATACACAATATTTTCCACAATGCCTGATATTTGTATGCTCAACACCGCCATTTCTACTCCTAGTTTCATTGCAAAATGAATGTTGGGAGAACTGTGTAGTGCCAATGAAATTAATTAGATGCATTTATTTAATGAGACAAAATTTAAAATAACCAGTATATACTTATTAAACTCTAAAGGCAAAATGTGTTTTTGAAACAGCCCACTTTTATAAGGTTTTGTTAAACAATACTGGCATTCTCACTCTTTAGGTATTAAGTCTACTTCTTTTTCTGTCACATTCTGTCTTTTTCTGAGTCCTGCTGTACTAAATAGTCTTTCAGAGAAAACTGCTGCACGTGGAATACACAAATATTTAGCAGCTATTTTTTAGTTTTGGAAATTTTGAATTTGTTTTCTAATAATCCAGTGTACTAGAAAGAACTGACAAATCATTGAATTGTGTAGTGATTTCTTCTTGAGAATTGTTAACTGGCAATGAATCTGACAAACTATTAACTTCTTGCAAAATTAAGTTAATTAGGAGTCGACTCCTAATTAACTTAATTTATACAACAACACTGTTTTCAACACTTCCATAAAAGGATTTATTCTTGCAAAATGTTACTGTAGAGGTACCAAATTACTGACAATTTCTTGGGGCTTTGCGATGTCCAACTTGTAGCAATATTTTTTTATTTTAAAATAAAATAAACATTGCAGAATCACCACCAACATATCAAAAAAGTATCAAGGTAATTTTCTGAAGTATCGTTTGATGTCAATACTGTCGCAAATCCATTATTACGACTGGCGGCATACGCACTAAAAGGGTTCCGTGCGGAGCGATAACAGACAGATAGCACAGTGTGGAGATAAAGAGCCTGCAAAAACAGATAAAGATAGCCCGGAGATAAAAGACTTGCCGACACAGATAAAGTTAGACGTCTAGAACGTTCGTGTTTTATCTGGTGACATATTAGAGAACATTCTGTAACAGTCTGGAATCATGAATGGTTGTGTATAGCCATGGCTAGTTTATCGGACAGTTGTAAACAGTGTCGTAACGAGAGTTGTAATTGAAGCTGGTGTGTGTTTGTGGTCAATGACCTAAGTAGATTGTAATTGTGCATGCAACATAATTCTGCTACTGTAAGGATTGACCAGAGTGTATTTCTACGGAAATAAAGAACATTTTGAATTTCTGCAAATTGGACTTTTAATTCTACGAACCCACAAAGTCACAATACCATGCAATTATTGTGAGTATCAAGGTGTTGAAAGTATTGAGGACCCATCCATACTTAATAGGGAAAATAAATATCATGTCTTACTTAATGCATTATAACTTTTAATTTATCCTCACTGGTGGAACTAATAGTTGCCGAGTTTGTCTGATTCAACACAGCATTTACAGTTCAAATAGAGAATGAATTACATTATGTGAAGCTGTGTATATCATCAGTCTTCTAGGACACAGTCCTATGCAATCATCAAACACTTGTGTTAATTTGTTGTTTGAGAGAAAACGGCACATTATGTAAAATGCTCATTAAGGCAATGCATTTACCACAGAAAACATATAGTGCACACAAAACTTTAAAGAGCTGCTCAAACTGTTAATAAGATATTAATTTTCTTGTTCATCATTAATCGTTTATTTAAACAATATATATAAATCACTCCTTGAAACCTACAGTTTATTGTATTGTTCCTACAATTTTAATTTGAGCTTGCTTACGCAAACCCAAAGAAATTGTTTTGCCAGCATTTCCTAATCTTAATTACTTTAAGATATAAAACATTTTTTGTATACATGTTATTGAATTTTTGAATGCCTTCTATGTGAGTTATGAAAATTAATTAATTTCAGCTGAACTATTTAATAATTTTAATTAGTGCACAATTTTAAAATCCATAATTTCTAAAGTTCTCCCTAAAACTACAAGCTTATAATATAGAATAAAAAGAAGTATTTCAGAAAGTGGAGTGCAATTGTTACTAAAACTAGGCAAATGAGTCAACCTTGTATATACTTTTCTCCACTTACAAGTTTTTTTGATGAAGACTAGTTTCTGGTAACTTTTTCCCTATCGTCAGTTCTGTGGTTGACTGATGATGCATCCAGTGTCTGCATCTGGCTTGGTGTCGTGCTGCCATCTAATGTTCTGGTAAGTTTGATGACGTCATCTACGTCATCTCTTGATGAATTTTGAAATTCCCGCTGTAGATGACGTCATCAAACATAACAGAGCATCAGATGGCAGCACAACACCAAGTCAGATGCAGACACTGGATGCATCATCAGTCAACCACACAACTGACGATAGGGAAAAAGTTACCAGAAACTAGTCTTCATCAAAAAACTTGTAAGTAGAGAAAAGTATATACAAGGTTGACTCATTTGCCTAATTTTAGTTACAAGCTTGTAAGTTACAAACTGTGTCCAAGGAGGATTTTGAGAAGCAAAAAGAACTGAAAAGAAGGAATTGAGAAAATGGATCAATTAAATATCTAATAGTGGTTTTAAAATTGTTTTTATTAAAAAAAAATGTGTAGCAGGAAGGAACAAATTATCAAGTAATAAAAATACCCCCCCCCCCCAAGAAATCAGTTTTTAGCAAACTTTACCAATTCATTAAGAATAATATGGGACAAAGAGATGTTTGTTTGTAGTGCTATAATTAAACTAAAAGAACGAATTTAACTTCTCAAGATTTCTGGGAGATCAGCAAGGTAAGTTCTTAAGCAGTCCATTAAAATATAAAATATAAGTATTAATGAAGCAATTACGATCAACTAATTCATGAATGAAAACAGATGTTAATTGTTATTGTCAGTTCATATACTGTGCGTCAGATGCAGACACTGGATGCATCATCAGTCAACCACACAACTGACGATAGGGAAAAAGTTCCCAGAAACTAGTCTTCATCAAAAAACTTGTAAGTAGAGAAAAGTATATACAAGGTTGACTCATTTGCCTAATTTTAGTTACAAGCCTGTAAGTTACAAACTGTGTCCAAGGAGGATTTTGAGAAGCAAAAAGAACTGAAAAGAAGGAATTGAGAAAATGGATCAATTAAATATCTAATAGTGGTTTTAAAATTGTTTTTATTAAAAAAAAAAATGTGTAGCAGGAAGGAACAAATTATCAAGTAATAAAAATACCCCCCCCCCCCCAAGAAATCAGTTTTTAGCAAACTTTACCAATTCATTAAGAATAATATGGGACAAAGAGATGTTTGTTTGTAGTGCTATAATTAAACTAAAAGGACAAATTTAACTTCTCAAGATTTCTGGGAGATCAGCAAGGTAAGTTCTTAAGCAGTCCATTAAAATATAAAATATAAGTATTAATGAAGCAATTACGATCAACTAATTCATGAATGAAAACAGATGTTAATTGCTATTGTCAGTTCATATACTGTGCGTCAGATGCAGACACTGGATGCATCATCAGTCAACCACACAACTGACGATAGGGAAAAAGTTCCCAGAAACTAGTCTTCATCAAAAAACTTGTAAGTAGAGAAAAGTATATACAAGGTTGACTCATTTGCCTAATTTTAGTTACAAGCTTGTAAGTTACAAACTGTGTCCAAGGAGGATTTTGAGAAGCAAAAAGAACTGAAAAGAAGGAATTGAGAAAATGGATCAATTAAATATCTAATAGTGGTTTTAAAATTGTTTTTATTAAAAAAAAATGTGTAGCAGGAAGGAACAAATTATCAAGTAATAAAAATACCCCCCCCCCCCCAAGAAATCAGTTTTTAGCAAACTTTACCAATTCATTAAGAATAATATGGGACAAAGAGATGTTTGTTTGTAGTGCTATAATTAAACTAAAAGGACAAATTTAACTTCTCAAGATTTCTGGGAGATCAGCAAGGTAAGTTCTTAAGCAGTCCATTAAAATACAAAATATAAGTATTAATGAAGCAATTACGATCAACTAATTCATGAATGAAAACAGATGTTAATTGTTATTGTCAGTTCATATACTGTGCATCTATAAATTCATGGTGCATGTTTGATCGGTCACAGGAAAGCAACAAAGGAAGATTAAAATATGAAATAGTCCACAAATACAAGGAAAACTCTCCATAGTAACAAGGAAAAGGAAAAGTTTTATTAGTATGATGAGCAAGCGTGTGAGCAAGCAGATGATAATGCAACATCATGAATTGTGCAGCAGCGGATCCGGACGCCAATGCCAGTTGAGATGTGGACCGTACAGAGGAGAGTTCATTGAGTTCTTTGGCTTGCTAAATTTGAATCCATGGCCAAAGTGCAACGTGAACATTATCGCAACTATAACAAACTACCACCACATAGGAATAACATTCATTGCTGGGATAAGCAGTTGAAGGATACTGGCAGTATGCTGGACTAACCCCGTTCAGTCAAGTCATTGGTCAGTGACGAGTCTGTAGAGGCTGTATGGGAGAGTTATCTAAGCAGCCCTAAAAAACCAGTGCGTATGTGTGCTCGAAAATTACACCAAATCAAGACAACAGTTCATAAGATGTTGAAGAAATATGTACGTTTAATGGGTTACAAACTACAGCCGTTGCACGCTATCAAACTGATAGACCCAAATGATTCACATTTGCTATAGATATGCTTCAAGAGATCAACAATGATAATGATTTCTGCAGAAGATTGTGTTTAGTGATAAGGTGACATTCCATGTTAGTGGACATATTCATTGCCATAATGTCCGAATATGGGCTGCTGAAAATCCTCAGGCCTATGTAGAATACAAATGTAACAACCTTAAGGAGAACGTGTGGTGTAGCCTGATGCAGGATTAAGTGATAGGACCATTTTTCTTTGTAGAGCAGACTGTGATGAAGTCAACCACCTTGACATGTTAGAATTGTATGCCGTGCCAATTTCCACAAGATGTCATCTTTCAAAATGACAGTGCTCCTCCACACTAAGCCAACATTGTTCATGAGTTTCCGGATACAACATTTATTTGGAATTTTGCTTGTGGGGTTATGTGAACCAACATGTGTACAAGGAACGTATCAATGACATTAATTCTTTAAAACAGAGAATCACAGATGTTCACTCTGTTACACCAGATGCCCTTAACCGTGTGTGGGAAGAACTTGAATAACAAATGGAGCCCACATTGAAAACTGCACTGAATAGGTATAAATCTTGAAGAGATTTGTTTTTGTTTGGTGAATATTTCATATTTCTATCTTGTTTCGTTGCTTTCTCATGCCCGATCAAAAGTGCACCATGACTTTACACACCCACTGTATAAATGGCACTTACTTTTTTTTTTTTTTTTTTTTTTTTTTTTTTTTTTTTTTTTTTTTTTTTTAGAAAATACTGATCAGCTTTATACATTATCTTTCAAAGTAGCTACCAGTGACTTCTATACATATTTTCCATCATTTTGTCAACTGTTGCATTCCCTTTACAAAAAATGTTTTGGTTGAATGTGCACCCCCATCTCTGAACAAATGTGAAAATTACATTGTTATCCTCTAATTGCACTCCCATTAAGTCACTTTTTAATTTCCCAAATTAAAAAAAAATTACTTGGTGGCTATTTGTAGACTAAAAGGCGAGTGGGGAAGGAACTTCATCATGGTTCCTATAGTTTTGGCATCTAAGGTCTCGCATTATCTTGAACGAAGGAAATCTGATTTTCTCCTGTTTTTCTCTTGGACTAGATTTTATATTTTATTTCTTCCAAAAAATGTAGGAATAATATTCTGCACTGATGGCCGTGCATTCTTGGAAATCAGGATGGACAACTCCCAATACCAAAAGAATGTTGCTATCATTTTTCCAGCTGAGACTGTTTTTGGTTTTTTGAATTTTGGAGAACTGTTATGGCACCACTGCTTCATTGACTGTTGCGACTCAGGAAGGAAATAAGTGAACCAGACTGAGTTGCAAACATGGATTATTATTTATGAACAAATCATAGAATAATAGACAGCAGTTGATTGGATGATTCATGACAACTGATCATGACTGATCAGAGCAGACTGATAAGAACTGTGTAAAGCAGTTCACAATGTATGAGTCAAATGAATGATTACTTTGAAAGAGTCGGATCAGTTTGCACACTTCATTTCACTCTTTCATTCTTTTCACTGACAAAAACTTTACCCTGCAATCTCCCTATATATATTCTGTGTTTTGATTTCCCTCTCTCTTCCAGATAACAGTCACCCTGTTAATCTAATGACATACAAGCTTTATGTGCGTTTATTATCATAGATTTTAATGTGCCCACCTGCAGCATGTGTCAGGAGTTACAGCTTTGATTCCCAGTTGGGGCATCAGGATTTTTCTTTAGTTGGAATATTTCCTGATTCTTTGCAGGGTCTATAAGTATGAATACAGGTGTGAACGCAAATTAATGAAAAAACTAATGATTAAAACAAAATAATAGAGAAAAAAAAAAACTAGAGTTCAGGGAGCAAAAATACCTTTGGTATGTATAATGTCAAGTCAGGTCCCTAATGAAATGAAAAAAACAGAATAAAAACACAAAGAAAGAACTGCATATTTTAAAATAAATGTTAATGTAAATTAAAGCCTTTGTTGATATTCTATATTAAAAGCTGAAGAACATTTTACTTCATTTCACATTTTGTATCAAAGAATAAATTTAAACAATGAAGTCCTTTCCAAAAAAATGTTGTTTGCACTATTTGCAGATTTTCCAAAGTTAGTAAACCAAGAGAGTTTAAAGTAGACTAACCTTGCAATCCTTCATGAAACACTAAGCAAATGCATATTAGGTATATGCTGAATTTAATAAGTTGTATGTACTTATTTGAAAACCTAGGGCTTGCATTATGGACACAGAACAAATAGCATATTTGAGTGCATTATCTCAATGACATATTTAATAATTGGAATGAACTTAATTGATAGTTGGTGCTCAAAAGTTAATATTTTTTATCTTGCATTCATATTTTTATTCCTATAATAATCTCCTCTTCAATTCGACCAGGGATCTAGGAGACTTATTCCCACAAACTGTGAAAATAGTGAGATCTGGTGATCTACAAAATTCAAATACAAAAGAATTGGTACAACATCTGCTATTCTATATGAGATGAAACAGGTAAGTCACTTCAATAGTGACTACAAGGGGGGGAAAAAAAAAACTTTTGCATTGTTCTCACACTTATTATTTTATAGAATTTTCCTCTTGTTGATAATTTGTCTCGAGTAATTTAATTAAAATAGTTGTTATAGGAGGTTTATATACTTTTAATTTGGTTCTTTTTTTAGTTTGTACAAGAATAGGAGTTGTCATTAAATAACTACCTTGATCTCAGAGGCCATTAAATAATTATCAGACAAGAACTTATTAAAGGCAATTACAATAGGCACTAAAAAACTAACAGATCATTCTATTACTTAAGTGTCTACTTTCCAGTAGATAAATCCTTGTTAGCAGTGATAGTGCATTTATAGTTCAGCCACCACTTCTAAATTAAATTCATGATAATATTCCCTTTAAGGTGCACAATACCCTTTCAATTCTAATAAAGATTTACGAAGCACCTTAAATAGAAAATTTAAAATGCTAAATCCAATTTTAGCAATTTCAGTTTCATATTTTTTATAACTTTTATATTTTATATATATATATATTTTTTTTTTTTATTTTTAAAGAATTTGGTATAATTTTGGTTCCTTAAAATAAATATAATATAAAACATTTACTATATTTTTCTAAAAAAGATAAAATATATGATAAGAAAATCTGGCATTTATCAAATTAATTGTTTAGATTAAGATCAGGTTTACATTGAAAGGACCAAATGTAATTTAGAAACCAGAATGAAGAAACATTTTAGAAATATTAGGTATAAACAGACTGATAAATTGGCCATGGCAGATCACTTTTGGTCTTTTAATCATAAAATAAATCCAGAAGTTAAATTATTAAAGCTATTAAATTGTCCCATAGATTTAATGGTTTGGGAGAAAATATTTATCTTAAAAAATAGAAATCACACTTAATGAATTTTGAAATATGCTAGTTGATTCTGTCTTTAAGTTCATTACGTTTTCAGAGTTTGGTAATAAATACAAAAATAATATAACACTTAATCGCTGTAACGATCACAAAGGGAAAAAAGAACACGAATGAAGATGCGGAAAAGTTTTTGGAAAACTAGTCCTTTAAATTCTGTGCAGTTCATCAAATTTCTTAAAAAGATAAGTGAAGTTCGTGACAAATAATTGCATTTTATTGTAATAAGTTTTATATGATCCCATGATCCACTCCTATAAAGCTTGTTTTTAAAATAAACTGATAAATGGAATGTTAGTAAGATGATGTACTAAACATCTACATGCAAGCAAAAGCAAATCCAAACACGTTCACATTAGTCACAAAAGTTCTTCATGGTCTTTTTTTTTCTTTCCCCTTTATGAGGTATCACTGAAGTAACCAACAAATGTTGCGCTACTGCATTATGGACATTGTTTTATACACAGGTGAGTCACCTAAAATTTCCACTGCAAATATTTCTAAAACAAAAGTTTTAATTGAAAAATGACTTCCACAGGCATGGAGGTAAGGGCAGAGCTCATTAAAATAGATCATATAGACCATTCAAAAATGTAAACAACTACGATTTTCAAGATAACCTTGTTATTTTAAAATGTAAATTAAATATCGTTTTCAATAATAATTATAAGCAGAAGTAGTAGTGCATTATTGCACAATTTCTCACCTCCAAGCATATGAGTGGCACAAAAATAAGACAGAAAACTGTAGAAAAAGAACCCCACCAATGACAATTAAAGGTAAAATGACTGCAGAAAACAAGGCTTTCAGCTGGAAAGATCTCACAACAGTTTTCTGGGGCTCAAAGAACACTTTGAAATGGATCTTCTTACGAAAGAACTGTAAATGCTGCTTATTATGTAGACCTATGGTTGTGGTTAAGTTTCTACCATAGGAAATTGAATCAGAAATCCATCCAAATTGTCATTCTTCTTTATAACAATGCAAGAACATCTATACATTTAATAATTTAAAAACACACTGTGTACATAATATTAGTTAAGAAAAGTTAGTATCATTGGCATAGTGTAATAGATTCAATGTTCTTTCTTTACACTCGATAATGTGATATGTGTTGCAGAGTCTTGGGGCATTAACATGTGTCAGTGGAGCTGTGGTTAGTTAGGCATATTCAGTGATGTAGTCCCTGGGCTGCTACTCACATATATAATGCAAGAACCTTTATATATGTAGTTCAACATTTGGAATGAAAGAGATTCATTCGACAACCTTGGATCTTACTTCACCCCAAATTTATACTGTCATGATTAACGTATGTTTAGACTATTTAAGAAGCCACGGACAAAGTGGAGAAGTTTGTTCACAATTAATATGCAGATATTTCATTTCTATCATAAAGAAACAAAAATGCAATTTGAAGTCAGGAAACTATATACAAAAGTAATTTTATTATTGTTGTACACCTACATTGGTTGAATCAATTATTACTGTTTTTACATTTGATCCACCTATACCCAAATAACTATCCTTGTGGATTAAAAACATAAAATTATATTATCTTCTTGAGTCATTCTTCTCTGAATTGAGAAAAAGAGAGAATGTATGCATCTAAGGGAAGAAAAGAGCAAGAGAAAATCAACTTGGAAAGAAAAAAGTACTTACATTAAACAAAAATGATCTAAGTACTACAAAAAACATATCACTCAAAAATATAAATATTGGCTAACAAAAAAGTATTTCAGCATGTTCCTTATTACCAAAAACAAAAGTCTCAATTTACATATTGAAAAACAAACATGCATTACTTACCAAAAAAATATTTATGAAGAAAAAAGTTCTCCAGAATTGCAGTAAAAAGATTAAAACATGAGTAAGTAATGTGCATGAAAAAAAGTAAGTACTGAATGGCAAATTTCAACTGTAGTTGGAAACAATTTTAACTCCTTTTACTCAATTTTGTATTAGCTTATTTAATGTAACTAGATGTATTTCAGATGTACTTGCCTTCATTATTAGCAATAATCATTTCTATGCTTGGTCTCAAAAATAAAGTGCTTTAATTTGACTGTTGATATTCCAAGGTACTTTAACACGAAAGGATAAATGATTCAATATACGTTTTCAGAGCAATAATATGTATTTTTAATGAAAATCTTTGGAGCATATATAAAATAATGCTCATATCACTGGAGAAAAAATCAACAAAAACAATTCCTTTTTTGAGAACTTGATTATAAAGCACTATACTGACTTTGCTCTATTACATATAATGATATTTACTCTCATTTAGTTTCATATATAGTAAAACCTTGTTAATCCGGACCAATTGGAGCTTAATGTTGTCTGGATTATCAGAAGTCCGGATTAAACGAAATAAACACCACAGAAAAAAACTGTGAATGAGATTAGAGTATGTACTGTAAAATTTTATTAAAACATAAGATACAATAGGCCCACCTCATTTTAATTACTCAATCTTCATTTGTTTACTTTGAAGAAACTATCAATCTTCTCTATCACAATGAGGTCATGAAGACTCTTCATATGATGGCAGTATGCGGAAATCTGTTTATTGTTAGTATTCTCGACAAACTCTATTACACAATTTACATGCTGTTTAACCTCGCTTAATTTCACTTTCAACTTTCTGAAATCCCCATTCTCATCCTCAAATTGGCTAATAGTGCCACTTGCACTGCTTACGCTTTTCAAAATTTCTGCATCACAATCTGTTTTGTTCTATGTATGATGCTTGCGGAATCTATAAAAACAGCCCGAACTAGCCAAAAATGCATTGATACCAAGTTGTTTTGAAAGAGTTAAGCAGTAGCTTGAATTTCAATAGCTGTCACTGCAACTCCACTTGCATGAAATTGTTCATACCAATTGTATGTCACATCTTCTTTTCAAGCCTTTTGATAATTTTCAGTTCCTCAAGTACTGTAAGTGATTTATGCTTGTGTTTCCCTGATGATATTTTAAGTTTATTAAATAAACATTATACACTCATTTGTTTCTTTAGCTTAATGACTAAGAACGACAAAATGTTGAAGTAACCCCCTTTGACAAGAGTTGCAAGCCCTATCACCGGTACAGCAAGGGTGTGGGAAGGCCATTGTCACTAATGTATTCCTGGCATTCCTATTATACACTCTGGCCAAAATAAAATGGACAATTTCCTTACGCTTGTCTTAGTGCAGTACTATAATTTAAGTTAGCAGTTCGCAAATATTTTTTTAAAGGATGCTTGTCCAGATTAAGAAATCCGGTTTAACAGGGTCCAGATTAACGAGTTTTTCTGTATTTACAACTAAACTTGCATAAAATCTTTAGAATGCTTGTTAATTATCACTAAATTAATTCACAAAATAATAAGAACTGAAGATTCTTCACTTAATATTATGTAGAACCTATATTGCAGCATTCTTCATTTTAAACCTAACAGAGTACACAGTGTATCGCCTCCTGCAATCTTGCTGGATTCCCCATTACTGGCTGCCATAATGTGTGGGAGGCTAGCGGTGTGCACTCCAATCAGCAATATTGTACCGGCCACCAACATGAACAGGTGCTTGACTCTAGAGCAATGCATGGTCAAGTTTAAAAGTTATTAAAAATGGGAATCATCAAGCTGTGTTCGCACAGAGTGTATTCAAACGTTCATTGGTGAAGTGCTTCCTTCCAGATTTACAATTCACAAGATCATGAAAAAATTCAAAACCACTGAATCTGTGGCAAAAAATGAAAGCATAAATATACACTGTTAACAAAGGAAAAGCTAAACATAACCTTATGTTTTGAACCTTCACCAACCAAATCCTTCTTAAAATTAGCACACAGGTGTGAATTCCAGAGTCTTCTGCACACAGAGTTAACTAAATTATTAAAACTAAAACCATTTAAGTGTACAAGTGTCCATACTTTAAAGGTGACCCACTATCCACGAATGGTTACTTTCATCAGTGAATGACGGTTTAATTGATCCAGAGCTTTTGTTAATATCCTCCTTCAAGAAACTCATATCCCTGCCAATATGCAAAAAAGATTACATGCTTACCTTTTGCGATTTGGATTATTTAAACCTTTGTACAGTTCAGAGAAAAATTCATCTTTCTTTGACTCTGCAGTTGTGACTGTCCAAGCCTAAGAAGTGACATGTATCTCATTTATCCAGGTTTCGTCTAAGTAATAAATTGCGCACCCTTCTACATGAAAATGTCTCATGGATCTCAGGTAATGTCTTCCTGGTAAATGATCACGTTAATTTTGTTTCTTTTTGAAACCCAAGTCTTTCAGCAAAGTGCAGAACTTTGTTTTCTTAAAATATGGAAGATCTGGCTCACTACTCACTACCGTATCTATAGTAGGAGGCTCATTGTTTAAAAAGAAATTATACACTTTAAAAACGAACAGAACTCTTAACAAAAATCATCCATTTGCCCTAAAACACTACATGGCCTTTCCCTTTTCTTTTTAGAGGCTTTCACAGTTCCTGTTTGTATCATTTCAGTTCTCACATTTAAAATAGTGTTCACAGATACACCAGTTGTTTCAGATGTTAGTTTAATCACGTGTTTCACAGCCAGGATGCATAAAGTTGAAAGAAAAAGTTAAACATGTGTAATACAATAACCTTTTCGCCACTTTTCCGAGGCTTTCCCACTTTTGCACTTCTGTACACTAGTATGAGGAACTGAGTACTCCCCATTGTTGTTACTCAACATGCGCACACACAATACTAACGGAACAAGTGGCAAAGCAATGCTTTACTGCAGTGTATACAAAATGCAATTGGGGAAGTACCGAATACCACATGACAATAAATGGAAGTAAAATATTTAAGTTCATGTTTAAATGTTTTAGAACTTGAATTACAGTAATTATTTAACCCATTCATTACTTAAATATGTAAAATAAGTGATAATATTTGTAATGTAGAAACAAACTATTTCCATTCAACACTTCAGTGTTTTGCTCACTCTAAAAGTTGTGCTAAGATGCAAAGTTGACATCCGTACACACTTTAAGGGCAAACAGTGTATAGTTGAGGTTATCAATAGATCCAATTTTGTTTCTAAATGCTTTATTTATAGTTTAGAAAAATTACTTTTATTAAATTTACTTGTTAGCCTTAATCTAATTGTTATATTTTTATCTTCAAAGCTCTATCGGCTACAATTCATGATAGCCTAAAAAAATTGATAT